>JANHGB010045433.1:20616-49241 GCA_026283785.1 Coracopsis vasa | reverse complement strand
AGCAGAGAGTTCTCGGAGGGTCAGTGATGGAGGGACACAGGGATAGGATGCAGGACTCAGCCTCTGTTCAACAGCATCTGATACCAGTTAAACACCTGTAATCTCCAGCTAATGAAGTTCCTGCTTCAGCCATTCCGAGGCTTTATCAGATCAAACCCAGTGTGTTCTCATGGTGGTTAATCTTTGCTGAGTGACTCTGAGTGAAAACACCAGCAGCGAGGGGACATTGAGCCGCTATCGCCCAAGGCAACAACCGCTGCAAGGTGCTGGCCCTGCCGTGGGGAAATCCCACAGCACCGTATGGGATGGGAGCTCCCTCGGCCTCTCCTGGACCACCTCAAGCCCACAGCCTTCCCAATTTGACTCAATGCATCACAGCAGGAGCTGCAGTGATGGCTGCGTGCTGTTGGGTACAGGCTTCTCTCCCCTGCTTCCCATGGCACAAAGAGAGCCACATTCACATGTCAGAGGGACAACACTTGATTTCAAATAACAATCCTGACCTGGAGCTGCGCTCCCATCCCGGAGCAGCAAGGAGCTTCATAGGACAAGCTGTGGCTGCTTCTCCGATAGCCTCTGCTCTTCGCCCTGCCTGGACACGGAGCCTTGTGGCTCCCATGCCTGTGCTTTCTGGAGATGATCAGAAGCTAATTACAGCCAACTATAAAGCTGGTACTAATGATGAAATGTGACTGATGAGAGAGCGTGGGGCTGCTGTCAGGGAGCAGAGATGAAGAGCAAAGTTTGCTTCATCTCTGGCACAGAGCACACTGAACAGCTTTGCTTTGGGATGAAAAGGGACTTGAAAGCTGAGGGGTGATGTCTTGTTTAGTGCCTCGGTGTCTGTCCAAAGCTGAGCCAGTCCTTGACAGAGGAGTTATCAGCATCTGCCCATCTTTTCCATGGAGGGATTTCTTCTTCAGGACAGGCTTGAGCAAGGACTGCAGCTCTGCAGGCCAAAACAGGGATTAAGGTGGGATCTTGCCTCTTTGCCACCCCTCAAAGCATCCCAGCGTGGTACCGCTCCACCTCTTCCCTCTTTTCCACATTTTACACCATTTCTCTGAGGCAGGAGCCTCCACTTTCAACCTCCTCCTGTTGCAGCATCCAGCCCATCCATGGGGTCCATCCTGGCTGCTCAAGCAGAATCAATCACTAACAGCGTGTTGGGAAGCACCGCTCCGAAGCGGCAGCTTTGCCGAGGGTTTTCTCCTGCCTCCCAATGAGATATTGTCCATGGATCCTCAGAAAAGTTGCATCACGATGAAAACCCTTTGTGGCGTTTTTAGCAGCTGGAAAAGAGCGATTAGAGGAATTCCTGGTGTCGCTATAGGCTTTCCTTTGTCAAGGCTGTCATAGGGGGAGGCTGCCCACCTGATTTTCTCCTTCACAACTTCCCTGTGATTGACAGGACCAAGGAAGCTGTCACAAAATGAGACAGAAACTGGTTGTCAATGAGAGCTTTTCCTTAAAGGTCAAACAAAACCCATCAGGCAAACCCCAGAGCTGTGCTTTAGAAGTGATCACTGGAGGTAAAATCCACCACGCTGGCTGCAGAGCTGGGAGCAAGGAATAGGGCATGGTCCAGCACTGAGCCCATGGTGGCTTTGGAGATGGGAACAGGCACGTTCCAAGCAGAGAGCAGAGGGAATGTTCTTATTTCTTGTTTCTGTAAATGGTCAAACAAGTCGTCAACTTTTGCCTTAGCCAAATGAACAGGAAGCATCACCACAAAGCACCATCACACGCATCTTCGTATCTGTTAAGGTTGGGATTTAGTGACTTTATATTATTAAGAGTTTCTACAAATCCTGAGTTGATTCCTAAGAAAATTCCTGGTCTTAATTACTAAGAATTCATTATTATTCTTTGTTAATTACTAAGAAATCCTGAGTTAATTAATGCCAGCAAAGGCAGAGATCACAAAAAGCCCTTCAGATCTGGGGAGACCAACGTCACCCACCACAACATGCATAAGACCGTTCCCCTATTGAGCTTAACAGCTTCTCAGTGTCTTTTAGCAGCTCAATTTCTGCTTCAAATGAGCAAGTTAATAAAAAACCTGTTGGAAAAAAGGAAACATTTGGTCAACTTTTCTCCAGATGGTTTTGAGGGCTTTGACCTTTCTTCTTTGTCCCAGTTCCAGGCTTGAAAAGCTTTGTGAAACCCTGACATTTTAGGCACGAGAGGGGGAAAAAACCCAACCAAATTTGCACCTAGATTTTCCTGGAAGCAATAAAACAGTAAAAATGTAGATTTTTAGTCACCTGGACAGGCTCTGAAGTGCAGCCTCACCTCCTTTCTTCCTTAGGCCATATCTACTGCTACGCTCTCCATAAATAATCTTCAGACTTCCTAGGGCTTTTAATACTAATTAAATCTTAAAGTAGGCAGAAACGAGCTAAGGGAGACTTATATCCCAGGCTCCTTGGTCAGCAGTGCGAGCAGTTTGCTTCCTGGCTTCAAAGCATTTTCAAGGGGAGGGTTTGCAGTGTTTTGTAAGGATCAGGTTTGTTTAATGATCCTGGAGTTTGGCCTAACTCCTCCCTATAGCCCATGTAATCCATAATTGCTGGTTTGAGGAAAACTTGGTTGCTGTTTCTCCCCATTTGAAATAACTATAATGAGATAACTCTTTACATCCATGATGTTGCCAGTCTCCCAGTAACCCTGGTGCCTGCTTGGAGTTGCAGAGCTGATGTCCTGCCTGGTTTGTTGGGTTTGCTTTGAGCCCAACACTGCAGTGATCACCTTTGTGGTGGTGTTTTTCCTTCTTTCTCCAAACAGAGCCTGTTTTAATCTGTTACAGCAAGTTCAGCTTTGGTGTTTTTGGTTGTTTTCCAGAGAAGGTGGCCTCTTTCTGTAGATTGAAGGGAAAAAGGAGTGGAAAAAAGTAGTTCATTTAGAAATGCCAAAGAGTCGGTGCTGGGAAAGGTTTAGGCTGATGCCTGGGGAAAAGAATGGGGGTGGCAGGCCTGGAGGGACAAGTCAGACCACAGGATAGATGCCAACATTCCCTAAACAATACATAGGTTGCATGGGGGGAGGAAAACATCACTTAGAATTGACCTGAGATGTATTGTGTTCTCTGGTGAGTTGGAACAAAACACAAAATGGTTTGTTCTCCATGTCAAAGGATTCCCATCTCCATTTCCATCATCTGCTTCACGACTGGATGTAATCCATTCCCAGATGACACTTTTCATGTCCTCCCATTGGAAACAGCTGGGTTTGGAAATGCTGAGGAACCTGACCCATGTTCACAAAGCTGAGAGGTGCGTGTCCTGGTCAATTGGGTTCAGAAGGAAAACCCCTCACTCTGGCCTGGTTGATGCTAAACTACAGGTAACAGAGGTGAAAAGGGGAAGGGAAAATAACTGGCTGGCTTTGTCCAAAATCCCAGGCAATCGATGCAAAGTCTCCAATGGGCTCGAGGCCACGGCCCGGTGAGATGGAGGAGATAAATAGGAGAGATGGATCAATCGTGGGCAAGAGGAAGGAGAACAAACGTCACAAATCCAATATGTTAAAGAAAGAACAATGGCGAGTTAAAAGCTTTGGCTTGATGGATTTGGCTTTACGATATCAAAGCTTTTGTCAGCACTGGGAAATATTTCACCTCAAGTTGAAGCTCTTTGGCAAAAATAAGACGGGGGAAAAGAAAGGTATTAAAATACAAAAGAATCAGCTTTTTCTGCCCAACCCCCCCATGAAAAACACCTCAGTAGAAAGAGGCTTCGATCAAAAAGCCATGTAGCATCTTGCCTGGTCCCAGGGAGCCCATGGGGAGCAGAGCCCAGGCGGTGATTTGAACAGAGCAGCAGATAAACACAGAGATCGTTGAAATTCCAGGCATGAAATGGGGAAAAGCAGTGAGCTGGAACAGCTCCGGGTAAGAAAGACACCGAGACACAGGTACAGGCAGGGATACACATGGGAAGCAGCGCCCACCTCCCACCCTGCCCATCCCCAGGATGAGCCAGTCGGGTTCTCACAGTGGAAATGGAACAGGAACAATGAACAGGGTGCCCAGAGAAGCTGTGGCTGCCCCATCCCTGGCAGTGTTCAAGGCCAGGATGGACACAGGGGTTGGAGCAAGCTGCTCCAGTGGAAGGTGTCCCTGCGCATGGCAGGGATTGGAATGGATGAGCTTTAAGGTCCTTTCCAGCCCAAACCATCCTATGATTCAATGTGTGAATCATGGTCCCATCCAAACCCAAACCAGGCTGGGATTCAAAGCTTTGCAGAGGATCCATTTCACACACACACAGTGATCTGGGAATCTATCCCCATCTTCCCCATGTAGATCCACAGCCACAGGCTGGGGATGAGCTCGTGGGAGGAGGCACAGCAGGGATGCAGGCGGGATGGGGAGCCCTGTTTTCTCTCTCTGCTGTGTGCTTTCCAAAGCCAGCTTCCAAAGTGGCCCAATTAAGCTCCACGGCTGTTATTGATATTAATGAAGGGAGAAAGCTGCCCTCTGAAGGCTCAGCTTGTGTCCATGGTTGATGCTCGTGTTGTTGCAATAGGTGAGGATCTTCATTAAATCCTTCAAAGAGACCTCAAGATGGTCTTAGCTCTCAGCCGAAAAGCTCAGGTGGTGGCAGGATGAGGGGAAAGGGATCTCCTTTGGGCCAATCCTGGCTGGGAAAATAAACCAGCCCTTCAAACATGGCAGGGGACCTGTTAAAACCAGGAGCAGCTTTAATCTGAGGGGTCTGGAGATAGCTGCCAAAGTGACCTGCAAGTGAAGGAAGCCCTCAACAGCATACCCTGTTGTGTGACAACACGTCCCTAAGGTGTGAGCATCCCAGATACGGCTTCAGAGCAAAGCCTTTGTCCCAGATTCCCAAAGGGATGGTGTGGGAACAAGCCTGACACCTCTGCTAAAAGCAAGGTCTGCTTGGAGCGATGCCAAGGGAAGGCACGGCTCCAGCTCCATTTGGGACCACAGCTATGAGGGAGGACAGGGAAGGAGCCTCTTGCTGGCATCTTTTACTCATTCAACTGCAAAAGGATGGGGTTTCTCAGCTGCTGCTGCTCTGAGCTGCTGGAGACTCCCCCAGTGAGCTCCTCACACCTCTCCCGTGAGGCCTTTGGTCAGGTTATCCGGCAGGGATTTTCTCCTTCCCAGCCTGTCAGAGGTGAAAGGTGCTGGGTTTCCTCCCATGGAATGGGTTGTTTGGAGCGTGTCAGCGCTGGCTCCTCATTGTGTCCTCATTCACGCCTTCACGGTGAGTTTAGAAACCTGACATCTTGTTTCTGGTTCTGGCTTTCAAGCGCTTCTAATCCCTGCACGCGAGCAATGCACAGCAACAGGAGCCCTTCCTTAGATGTGGGGAGACGCAGATCTCCCTCTGAGATCGTATTTGCAAATGGCTTTCATCCCCTCTCACCGCTCTGGGTCTGAACAGCAGCATGAAAGGAGTGATGTCTAAGAGACACAGGAAGGCAAGGGATGCGAGGCAGCCTTGTCCCACTGACTACCCAAAACCAGCGCCTTCGAGGCGTGCAGGTTCAAACAAGTATTCCAAGCAGTTTTCGTTCTTCTGGAGCTGGTGCAGTAAAGTGGGAGTTTGAAAGGGGAGATATGGAAGTCAGCAGCAGGGCTGGGGATGTTCTCAGCCCCTGGGCTGCTCATGAAGTTCAAGCTGGCTTCTGAACCAAGAGCATCATCTCCAGTGGGATCCCTGCAGGACTGAATGGCTCTTTCTATGGGAGCCAACACCATTTCCCTATGACTTTAGGGTAGGACTTGATAAGGAAGGGTTACAAGGCATGAATTCAGCAAAGACACTGTTTGTTCTTGCTGAATGGGGACAGAGGAGCTCCCAACAGCTGAAAGGTTTGAGTTTCCTTCTCACTATGCACTGAAAAGCAACATTCTGGGGTCACAGATACCCCATCTGCAGCTTGGCCTCATCCCTCCTCCTGCCACCGCGCCGTGCATCCCTCTTGCTCGCAGGCCTGGAACCATTCCCATTGCTTGGATGCTGCTGCAGGCCAGGTCAAGGTTATTTAAACAGGGAGATGTCTCCAGCAGGCTCAGGAGGGCTCAGCTGGACTCCACAAGGACAGGAAGGACATTCGTGGATGGAGTGAGCCCCACTCCAGATCCACCTCAGGGGTTGCCAGGCCATTTCCTGCAGCCACCTCATTCAGATGAACCATCTTTAATCTTAAACCTTCCCCTTTTAAACACGATGAAGAAGGAACCTTGCACCAGGGGAAACAATAGGAAGGCCAGCTCCTTCCCTTCCTGATTTGCACCCATTTCGCATGGTACAAATGACTCCGCTGCATCTCTGGTAGGTGCCTGGGGAGCCCCTGGCTGAGCCAGGACCTGGCTGCGTAGTCTCAGCTCTAATCACAAAGCACCCAGCCTCAGCCATTTTTCTTCTAAAGAGGTGGGTTTTGTGCTTGGAATTGAGCCTGAAATTAGCCTTTTCACTGGCATGATGGTAGATGGTCGATGCAGATCTCTCTCTGAGCCTACGGGAAGTGGTCCAAGCTCTCGGCTTACGGCAGCATCCCAGAATGCCTTCAAAAGCACAAAAAGTCAAACTTTGTGTTAGCAGCTCAGCTGCTTCAAATAACACAGAAGGAGATAGGGGAGGAAAATAAACAAACCCAGATTTTAACAAATATCTTCTGCTTCGAGCCCATTCTGCATTTGTTGGCAAGGTGAGTGCTCTTCCCAAAGAGCCTTTTCGTTCTGTTCAATTCTGAGCTCCCATCTTCTGCTTCCTTGAGGGGGAAATGACAGCCAGCAGGAACAGGGCAGCAACCCCCCCCCATACACACTTTATCTAAATCTAATCATCAGCCTGAAAGTAGGCATTAAAATTACAATATAGCTCTCAACTTTGGGCAATTAAAAGCATTTTGTGATGACTCCCTTGATTAAAACGAGATCATCCATTTAAAATGAAAATCCCGAATGAAAATTGCTTTTGTTGCACCCATTATTCTATTTTAAAACTCCTCGCTGTTATCACCCTAATAAAAAGCTGTCACTTCTTCTGTCAAGTAATTCACAACACGAAGCATTTGCATTTCTCCCCGACTTGTGTTTATTTCAGTCATTACAAATGGATCCTTCCTCTAACCCCCCCTCTCCCTCCATCCTTCCCTCCTGCACTCACCCTCCTCTCCCTCACCATCGCAGGGTGAGCTGCTGCCCTTCCTCCTGGGCAAGCAAGAAGGAGGAATCCCACGCAGGGAATGGAGAGAAGGAACATTAGCAGCAGGGTTGGTGCTTTCTGTCTATATAAAGCGGTGGTGGGTTTAACCTGCAGTGCCAGGAAGCCCCCGGCATCGCTGCTTGGCTGAAAGGGGGGATGCTGGTGGAGGCTGCCCAGTGCTTGAATTGGCAACGTGACAGCCACTTTTAATTCAAAACAACAAAAAAACCCCAACTCTGTGCTGAATGGAATGATAATTCCCTGCCATTAATTGAGATTTTGATTGACTAGATTGAACAAGTAACGATAAAAGCCAGTTTCAACTTAAAGATCATGGGATGGATTGTGGGGGTGTGTGAGAGAGTGAGCCAGGTTTGGGGAAGATGGGAAATCATTTCAGTTCTGCTGTTAGCCTTTCCCTGTCGTGATTCAAGGCTTAAAGCAGAAACAGAGCCAGAAGTCTTCCTCCTCCTCCTCCTCCTCCCCTTCCTCCCAACCCATCCAGCAGATGTGAATGTCCCCCAGAAGCTGGTCCTGTTGTCCCCATCCCCTCCACCCTCCCCTCCGTGCTCTGCCAAGGGATGCTAAAGAGGGCTTGGGGACCGTTGCTTACTAAATGCAAAAGGAGGGAAGTAAAGGAGTTAATTGGGAGGGATGATTAATTAAATGGCAGTCAATAGAGGAGGAGGAGGAGGGTGTCCCTGCTGCAGGCAGCTGGGCCAGCCAGGGGTGCTGAGCGTGCTCACCCCCATGCATGGCTCGCTGCCATCCAGCTTATCCCCGGTGATGCCATCAGCCTGCTCCGGATCCCATCTCCTCCTCTGCTTTTTGCTGCTGCTGCCACCAAGCTTGCAGGAGCATCCATGACCGCTCCATCCATGTGGTTTGCTGTTGGTGCTGCACTGCTGTGGCCGGCACTCGGACACACACCATGGGGAGGCACAAGCACCTGGGGCTGTAGGATATTCCTAGCGCTGGAGTCTGTGTATACAGATCTATCTATATTTGTGTGCATGCCTATATAATTGTATTTGGAATACGTGGAGCTGTACGTGTGGGTGTATAATGTATAAATAAATACATATGTTTCAAAGGGCTGCCTTTTCCCATCGGAAAGCCGCGCAGCTCAAGACATAAAGGCACAGCAATCTCTCCCGCTCAGCTTTTTATCTCTTTTTCCATAGGCAGCTGCTCCCTCTCTCCCTCTCTAACCTGACAGCGCCGCTACATGAGGCTGCATTCCAGGGCTGAGGGGTTTCAATTTATCTACACAAAGCACTTGTGCTTAATCTGGGCAGCGCAGGGACATCAGCAGCACCTCGAGCAGGGCAGCGGCGCGGGGCTCGCTGCTCTGCTGCTTCTCTTGTGCTCTTCTCTTTCATCCCCTTCTTCCTTTTTGGGTAAACTGGAGCTGATGTTTATGCAAACAGCAGGTTTCTGAAGGGCACTGTGCTGCTGGTCAGGTTTTTCCCTCATTTCTTTCAGTGTATTTTGCTTTAATATTCCCAATTCCTGGACACGGCGTGATCCTCCTCCATCCTTTCTTTCTTGTGATAAAAGCATCTTGGAAAGCTGTAAACTCTAGGAGAAAGCCAAAATAACTGAGAAGAAAAGGACAGAGCAACCCCATTGCAGGGGGATGCCCTGGGAGCATCCTGGCTGGCAGCAGGAGGGGATGGGATGGAGATGCTGAGGCCACCCAGCCCAGTGCACATCCCTGCGGCATTCTGCCTGGCACCGATGGGACACGTGTGTCCTCTGGGGTGCAGGTTCATGGCCAGGGCTGTGACCTCAGCCTGGCCTGCCCATACACAGCCTGGGGCTGCTCTGAGCTGCCTCTCAGCTGAGGACTGCCCTGTGTGGAGGGGAAATCCTCGCTCTTTGTGCTTTCCAGGCATCCAGAAAGCTCCTGTCCTTTCCAACCTTCTCCCTACAGGAGCATCCCAAAGCATCTGAGTCCCTCCTGGGCACCACCAACCACACGAGTTTGGGATGAGCCGGATCTGAGCACTGAAACACAGGTGAGACATTCCCCAGGGCTCTATGATGAGGGGTGTCCATTTCAAAAGAGAGAAATTTGCTGAATTTGAAGGAAAAAATCCCTTTGGAGCCCTTTTTTCCCCCTGCTTTCCTGGGTGCGCAGCTCTCAGTGGTGGAAATGAGAAACAGCAACAAAAACACCACCTGAGTCCATGCTAAAAATGAGGTTGAAGACGGCAGGTACAGCAAAGGCACCGTTCTGACCTGGGTGATGGGAAAGGGGAGCACACGGTGTCTTGTGTGTTTTGTTCCAAAGCCCAAGATGAAGCTGTAAGGAACCAGTGAGGAGGATGAAGGGGACACTTAGCAGGCTGTGATTAATCTGCAACCTGCTTAATCGGCCTCAGGATAACTGAGAGTTGTCTCTGGGTAATTGAGATCAATGGAGTATCATTAGAGACTGCTTTAAAGAGCCCCCAGCTTCAAACGCTGAGCGAAGCAGGAGTCAGGGGAGCGAGGACAGAGCCTGGGAGCAGAGGGAGGGTGCTGAGCAGCGGTGGGGAAATGGCCCTTGTGCAACACAGGGGATGCTCAGGAGAAGGTGGTTTGGGGTGGTTTTGCTTAGGATCTTGTGGCTTTCCAAGTGCGTGGCCTTTTCCGGGGGGATATTTGGGAAAGGCGATGTTTTGGTAAGTCTGTAATTCATCCCTAATTCCTGCCCATGCGGGGAGGCCAGAGCAGTACAAATACACTGATGAGTGGGAGCTGTTGGTCCCACATTCATGGAGCTTCCCCAAGGGGCTCTGGGAGACACAGATTCCTCCAGTCCTTCTGCAGCAAACCCAGAACCTCCTCCAAATAGGAGCAATTCAATCACTGCAGCCCTTTGTTGTCCTGATCCATCCCCACAGCACTGGGTTCATGGCATGCCAGGTTAGTCCACAGTTAACCGTGACGGGAACATCCAAACTTCACCTTGGTTTTGGAGGTGCCAGCTCTCCAGGTTTGGTCTGTGCTCTCTGAGAGAGGCTGGATCAGGAATTCCCATGAAGGGCTTGGTTCCCGGCTGTCTGGACCATGCGAAGAGAGAAAATGCTTCTGTTTTCCTGCCCCACCATGCCAATGAGGTCAGGGAAAGGGGGTTGTTAATTCCAGAGCTCATAGGAGGAAGCTTTTTAGCCATTGATTCCTATCCAAGCCCTGGCACAAGAACCAAATACCCAGAAAACAAGACCCCAGGAAGGGGGAAAGCTGTCATTCCAGATCAGGGAAAACCCAGTGCTGCTAGGCACAAACAAAGCAGATTTGGCAGCCGTTGACCGGCCCGGCTTTGTCTTCCTCCTCTTCCCCAGTGACTATGGAAACTGCCGTTGTTTGTCCGCCTTCCCAAGGAAGGTGGGCACGACGGGAACGCCGAGCTCCCTGGGGAAGAGCCTTCACAAAGCAAAATAAGCCAGTGCTGGGTCTTTGCCTTCAGGGGCACAAAGGACTGGGAGCTGCAATGGGAGGGGAGCCGAGCAGGGACCTGTGGCCACACAAGGCAATGCACAGGGACAGGGGGTGCTGGGAACTGCTCCATCTTCCTGTGACCACTGCCCCAGTGCCTGTGGTGCCGGGGCTCCCATGGCAGCTCATCTCCCTTCCTCACTGGATTCATTTTGGGGATGAAACTGGATTTTATTCCCCTGTTGGCAGCCTCCTTTGGTTCTTTAACCATTTTGGTTCTTTTGGGGTTTTTTAAACCCCAAAGCCCTTTGCAAACTGCTTTTCACCACCTCTGGAGGACTTCTCTCAATGCAAGTGCCTTGACTCCAGAAGCTCTGGATTGACAAAGGAAAACCAAGTCATGAGGCTTGAGCTTCTCCAGGCTCAGTGATGGGTGTGAGAAGCTGGAGGTTTACAGGTTCAATAGCAGAGAAGCTGTCGTGGCTCCAGGGTGGTTTCAGATGAGTGTGCTCAACATCAGTGGTGTTTACAGCAGGGACTCTGATCAGTAAAACAAGGAGCACTTTGGGGCTGTCCCTTCTCTTGCCCTGTGCGTTGTAGGCTACGAGAGGCTCCTTCGAGCCCCTGCATAAACCCTTGCTCCAAAGGAAGTCGTTTTTCAGCTCTTTTGAATGGTTTCAAGAGGTTAATGAATAAGGAATCAATTAATGGTTTCCTGGCCTTGCGCTTTTTCTGTTCATTTAAAGGGTTCCCTTTCTGAAGATTAGTTTAATGTTCAGAATAATCTGGTTTTGCTGAGAGCTCATTAAATGTGGCACCGTCCCTCCCTGCCCTGCTCTCGCTCCTTATGCAGACTGGGGCTGCGGGACCTCCTCTCCCTGGGCACAGCAAGGAGCCACCCCAAACCCTGCCTGCTGCTCACGTGTGGATGGAGGAGCCAGGAGCACATTTCCTTCCTGCCTAATGAGGAATCCAGACTGAGCCACTCAGAAGAGTAACCAGGTATTTCCTCAACAGCCAAATACAGACCATGAGCAGTACCAAAGGGATGGAGGGGAAGCTCACGGAGGTAGCCCCCAATTGGATCCACCAGTCCTGATTCTGGTAGGGCAAAATTGAGGTTGATCCCATTGTAGCACCCAACAAGACTCCAGTATTCAGGGCTCACTTGAGATTTCTATGCACCAGCATGTTAAATTCCCACTGTCCCTTAATTTAGGGCATTGCTTTACAGGAATACCTCTGCATCAATAAGAGCCTGAAACCTTCACAATGTCCTGTGGATGATGTCAATTTACCCAAATCCAAAGCCACCAAACACATGGGCCATCACCCATCGAGTTCAGCACACTTTGGCTCAGTTTCTCCATCAATCTGGCCCATTTTATAGCACCAACCTTGAAATAAACCACTCAGCACACATTAGAGTGGTAGCAGTACCAGCACCTGAAAACTCAGAGTTCAACCTGGTAGCAGTATTTAATCAAGCAAGTGCTTTTATCTCCCTTACCGCATTGCAAACCCATCACATCTGGTCAGAGAGCCTTTGGTTCGTGCTGCTTGGCCGAGATTCTTCTCTGATTTATTAAAGCAGCTTCCCCTATTACCAAAGCACTGGAACAGAAACACCCATCAAAGGTTTAAGAGCCTAAATGGGTGTTAATTAGCCCAGCAGGGAAGGCAGAGTTTCAATGAGGTTTATCTTTAAACTACTATTAAGTTTGACAATGTAAAGAGATAAATTTGGTACTTAATTCAAGCCTCGCCTAATCAAATAGATTACGGTTGTTACCCGTATCTAAAATGTAAATAATCTTTAACTTCAGGGGGTTTGTTTGGTGGAACAGTATCGTATTGATGCTTGTGACAAAGCCCTGCTCTCCTCTCCCTCGCCCCCGCTGCTCAGCATCCACCACCGAATCCTTCCTAAACTGTTCTGCCTTAAAGGGATTAGGAAAAGGGTGGGATGGAGCGGAGCAGAGGAGGATGCCAAGGCCCAGCGTAACGGTTCAGTGCTGATCAGCTCTTTACAGGGTGCAGCCAAGATGCCCACTGAGCCAGGAGCATCCCTTTGTCCTGGTGATGGCTGGGGCAGGTGAAGTCCCCTTGAGCACTGGTGGTTTGTTGTGTCCTGGGTGTTTTGTACCTGTCTGAGGTGCAGGGAGCTGACATCTTTATCTAAGCACTGCCTTGGTGTTTAAAACGTGGAGGCTCCAGCTGTAATAGAGCTCTCAGAGAAGCAGAAAGCATCGGTTAGCACAGAAAATGACTTCCAGCCTGAGCCTGGTTAGAAGGGACGTGCCAGGCCTTCGTGCTGCTCTGTGGGGTATTTGGGATTCTAGGCTGCACCTCCACGGAGGATGTTGACTCCTGTTGTCCCTGGGCACAAGCATCCTGAGACCTGGAATGAGCCAAGCTCCAGCCAAGCACTGGAAGGTGCATTAGTTGGGCTACAGTGGGGCAGAACTCAAGGTATCTTTAAGGAAAAGCCTGGTTTAAAGTTAAAAGAGAGAGTGGAGAAGAACAAACAACTGCCTAAATCCAGAGGAACCTTCCCAAAGGCTCTATCTCAGACCTCTGCATAAGGGCCACGTCTCTGTCCAGCCCATGAGGGAATTCTCTGCTTCAGCATTGTGTTAGGGAGGCAAAACCCCTTTCCTAAAGCTCTGTTCCTTTCCCTTTATTCCCTCTTTCTCCCCTTGTGTTAATCTAATGGCTTGCACAGGAAAGGACTCAAAACAGGGCAGATGGGAATTCACATGTCACTGGGACTTTCAGATATTTACAATACCTCAAGGAATAAAGAGAACCATATGGATTGTGGACCTAGAAACCAGCCTCTTCCCTCTGTGTGTGTGTGTATGGGCACTCAGATATTAGCCACACACACAGAAGAAAGAGCACACAACAAATTTATCTTTACAACTCCTAAATTATCTTTCAGTTGACACTTATTAACCTCCTGCCAAACTCATTATCTACGTGAATAAAACCCCAGCTATCAAACAGAAACGGCTCCTAAGGCTGCTGCCCGTGCTCGGTGAAAATGGGATTGGGAGCAGGCAAGCTGAAACAAGGCTTTTTGATAGTATTTAGTTTTCTTTCACTCGAAAAAGCTAAATCCTAGACCCTGCTGAAAGGGGCTCCCGGCACGATGCATGCAGAGAGTGCAACTGGCCAAATCAACACACAGAGAGCTGAGAAAGCCAGGCAGAGGGAATGCATTCTGCTCTGATTTATGGGTTTACAACTCGGAGCAAGGAGTCCTTCTCCCCATTCCAGCCTATGGTGGTCATTGCGTGTTTCCTAGGGCCAGTGCATGACATTTAGAGATCAAGAGTGGAGGGGATTTTGCTTGCTAACAAGGAGGACAATTTGGGTCTGGGATTTACAGCCTTGGGGAAGAGGGAAAATCTGTTCCTTTGTGAATATCTGTTCATTTGTCAATAGAAATGGGCTTTTCCTTTGGCCAAATAGCACAGCCTCAAGGATTTCACTCCTGGGTCTGGACTAGTATTTTCCATCCTACACTGACAATAACCTTCTGGGTGACTTTGGGGGGAAAGAAGCATTACAGGCACATTTCAATGCAGTTCTCACTAACAGCACAATGCGAGTTGATGCCTGTAAAGAGCAAGAGATGGAGGTTGTTTAAAGAAAAGAAGGCTTTGCATACCCCACCTTTGCAGAGAGGCAAAAATCCCCCCCATCAGCAGCTGCTGGTTGAGCTCTGACATTTGATGGCTCCAAATTAATTGGACAAACAAGGCACCTGTGTGCATGGAGCAATCAGAGGCAGCCGAGTCCTGCTCCTTCCCTCTGTGACAGGTTAAAAACCCTTCCCCATGTCAGTGCCTTGCTGGGAGCTCTTGGAGGCTGCTGAGCACGGCTCGGGGCTGACAGCCAGGCTGAGATTGCCTCGCTATGGCAGCGGCCAATTAACCGGGTGGAAAGGAAGGAGAGGAGCAGGCAGGGCTTCTGCAGGGGCAGGAGAGGAAAAGACAGAGGGATACAGGGAATGTGGTGGTCCTCAGGTCCTCACTTTGGCCGGACTGGTCGCCCATAGGATCCTTTAGCCCAGATCTCCCTACAGAGAGCAGGAAGGGATATTCCTGTCTTTACATTTCCTATTCCTGGCTATCCAAGCACTGTTCCCTCTCCAAGATTCATGTGCATATCCTAGCTGTGGACCAGGGTCACTGTGTACATGGGATCAGTAGTATATCAGTGTCTGTGCTCGCATCCTGCAGGTACTTGCATGTGATGGACATGGCAGTCATCTCCACAAGCATGAAGTGACCGGGATACATGCAGAGGTGGACACATGCTGCCTGCAGGCAGAGGAGGAGGGAATGGGACACTGGACATCCCTGAGGACCAGGGTAAGTGCTCCAGTGTGTGCAGGGCTGAGTGGACTAACAGTGATCTATAAGCTCACGGCAGCTGGTCTGTGCACAAGCTGCATTTGTAGCCTAATTGCGTGTAGCCAATCTACACGACTGGCTGTGTCCCCACATGCCATCTGAGAGAGCCACGCAGCAAATACACTTTATCTGTGAGCTGAAGATGCTGTGCAGCTTCTGAGAGGTCACTTGAAGAAGCGATGATAGAGATGGGAGGAAGGAGCCATCCCGATGCCAAATCCCCATGAGTTTCCTTCTGCGAGGTAGGAAAACTTGCTCAGAGCATCTGCAAAGCCAGGTGAAAACCAAGCCCCTTCTCAAGCAACCGGCCTCAGGCTGAGCCAGGGCTCGGTGCATTTCCCCTCGTTAGGCTCTAAATAACTTCCTTCATTTTCCCTGTCACTCCTGGAGTTGTCTCAAGCCCCGGGGGCTGCAGGCATGCACGGGGCTAATCCTCAGCGAGCTCTGCTGTCTGCTGGACTTCAGAGGCATGCGACAGACTCTGGTGCTCGGGCACCATCCATCACATCCACTTGAGACAGCTGTCAGCAAAGCTGATCATCCCCTGCCCAAGTGATGCTCCCCGGGTGCCTGCCTGCCTCCGGGAAAGGCTGGTCCCTCCTCAGTGCCACCCAAGGGAATCCAGACAATTGCTGACAATGGAGAGAGCCCAATGGGAAGAGCGGAGCTGGGTGGCTTGGCCCCAGGGCTGAGCTCTGCCTCCTGCTTGTGCCACTCTCACAGCACAGCCCCTGCTTTCAGCACTTGGGGTATTTGCTGGCAGGATGAGCCCCTGCCCATGTTTCGTGCCAAGGCACAGGATCCAACAGAGGTTCGGGTCCCCAGGAGCTGCAATCACAGCCGATGACTGTTTAAGGTGTTAAGTGCAGCCCTGTTCTCCCTCTGAGGCTGGGAACACCATAAATAACAGGGTGATACTGTCCCCTGCCATAGGAGGAACCTGTAGGTTGAAGTTCTGGCTATTTTCACGTTGAGATGCCTGTCACATCATTGCACATCGGGTTTTTCCTGCCTCCCCAGGCCTCCTGTGCAGCACAACTCTTTCTGCAGGGTCAGGCATGGTGGCCATGTAAAGGAAACCATTGGCTCTGACCCTTGGGCAGCAGTACCCTCTCTGGGGGGTACTTCAAGGTACCAAGGAGGTGGGAAGCTCCCAGGACTGGTCAGCATCGTCCCAAAGACCCCAGCAGTGCCAGGAGAGTGGGGATGCCATGGGAAGGGCACAGGAACTGCTTCTGTTCAAACCAGTGGGGCAGGGCACTTGCTGACCCCTACACCCCTACATCCATCCAGGCTGTATCTGCCCTGAGCTGAACTCTCTGCTGGAGACAGATGAGTGATTGCAGCGTGTTTAATTCATAGCCCCACGTTTCTATTTCTGGTTGCTCTCAGTGCCAGGGAGGCACCTCTCAGGCGCTGCTTTCTTTCTTTGCGTGCTTCTCTCCCCTCAGTGTGTGCCAAGCGCACGCCTGCTGGTTGGGATTGGGGTGATACAGGGCCATAGAAGAGACAAGGACAGAAACCTGCTGCAAAAGGGACATCCAGATGCAGAGGGACCACAGGTCCAGGCAGGGCTGCATGGCCCCACTGCAGACCGGTCTGAGCACTTTGTACCCCTCTGTACTCATCCTGTTGGTGCTCTGAGTGCTGGGCACCAATCCCCATTTTAAAGGCAGGAAAACCAAGACACAAGGACACACAGGAGCACAGATTCGAGTTCAGGTTCCCCTGCACAGGAGGTAAGGCTGGGGATGAGCTTTTACAGGTCAGATCCTGTCTTGAGCCTGCGCTCAACCTCATATGGGGTTTGAGTTCCATAAGTGGAAGCAGCCACTGCTGCATCTGCCCTTCCTCCCCAGCCAGTTCCTTATGGATAAGATTATTCTCTAGATAGCAACCCACACAAGGGCAGGTAATCCATGGCTGCAGAGGGGCTGCTGCATCCCGGCCTGACCCGTGGCTCTGCAGTCCCTCCTGCAATTGGCTTCTGCAGGAATTCCTGGGCCAAGGCAAGCAGCAAATACATCTCTTTTTCTCTCCCTTTCTCTCCAGCGAGCTGCTTGAGAGCAAAGTCATTGGCATAGCATAAATAGGGAGCACGCTGGGCGTCCGCCGGCTAAGCCGAATCCCCCTCCGCCTCCTGCCGCTTCCAATTTGTAGCCCATATTTTAATTCCCTGCCCCACTGTTCCCTTCCTGCTCTCGGAAAAGAGCCCGTCCTGCCCGAGCAGCCGCTGCTGAAGCAGCTGCCATTTGCAGCTAGATAATGATGAAGATACTTTGGTTCTCATTGGGGTTCCAACCGCAGGAGCCTGGCGCTGCTGGCACCAAAGGACAAAGTTGCTTCTCCTGCTTTTATCCTTTCCCCCCCCTCACACACAAACCCTCTCTTTGACTGCAGGATTGGGTTTATTTATTCATTTATTCGTCTGGGTTTGGAATCCTGCTCTGGTAGGTGTCGAGGAAGGGAAATACTCGCAAAGTGGGCACCAGAACTGCTTCTAAAGCATCCTTGTGCCTCCTGGGGCGGTGGTAAGGGCGGGCAGATCAGGCATGATGTAAGAGCATCCTTCCTCCCCACCACATGAGACAGGGTTTGTGCTGGGAGGGAAGCCTCGCCTCATCTCACTGGCGGTTCTGGAGTGCTGAGGATTGCTCCTGCAGGCAGAAGCCTGGGAGAGGAGAGTGGGAGAAAACCACAGACGTCACACGAGCAGGAACGGCCACGTGTTGGGAAACACCCAGCATGGAGCACCCTTTGCTCCTCTCCACTTCGTTTCAACTGCATTACAAGAACCAGATCCCACTCCACAGCTGTACTACTCTGCATCCCTATGGAGCAGCAAGCGGGAAACCTGCAGACTGGTGAGCATTAAACATGTAATCGCTAAGGAGGAGAAGTCCTTCCCAGAGCTCCTGCAGAAGCAGGATAACTCCCTCCCCTTGTGTGGTTGATAGAAGGCAGCTGGTCCTGTGAATCCTTGGTTTAGGGAAGTGAAAACTGTGGTGCTCAGCTTCCTGCAGCTTTACTTGGTCCTCCTGGGGGGGAAGCAAGACTCAAAAGGCAAAGGGATCTGGCTGGGGTGATTCAACAGACAGTGTCAGACAACAGATGAGTGTTTTGCTGGTTTCCATCTCATCTCCTCTCCACTATCATTGCCTTCACCAGATGGACAGGCATCAACGGGTACCCACTCTTTTCCGTTCTTCTTCTGCTGGCTCATGAGTAAATTCAATGAAACAGTGGGAGATTTGTCAGGATTAAGGTCAAATGAAACCCGAAAAGGCGATTGGATTTGTTTTATGATTGATTAGAGAAAGTGCAGATATTTATTAGCAGCCAATAGGATAACTGTCAAAATGATTCTATATCAACACAAAAAAAACCCCAGAAGATGAGTCAAATGTTTTCAGCGTTGTGGGAACAAGATTAAGCCAAATACAATTGATGCAGCAAATAAAGATGTCAATGTTAACAGCTGCTATATAATTTCAACTGGTCAATCTCATCTCTATTTATTTATATCCATATGAATGTATATATAAATTCTTCTGGGGTTTTTTTTCCTCCCTTTTTAAGGAGTCCCTGCCAATTGCAAATGCTGTCAGTGCCTTGGGTCAGGAGCTGAGACATCTTGTCTGCACAGCATCAGATACACGTCAAAGACAGGGAGCAACAAAGAGGACCGAGCGTCACGGGGGCCTGTGAGACCCACTTCTGCTCTGGGTGCTGCCACAGACCCTGCTTCTTGACTCCCTTTTCCTCTCTGTAAATGCCTTTGCTCTTAAAACACTGCTTTGAACCATGCTTGGAGGAACCCAGGCCTTGGGTCCTGCTGTCTCCTATGCCCACAGTGGCCCAGCCCCAGCCAGTGCCACCCAAGCCCCAGAAAAGCACATCCATGATGGCAGGGGTTGGTCCCACAGGGTGCTGAGCCTTCTGTGCAATGGACCACCCTGCCCTCCCTCCTCCAGGCTATTCTGATCCTCCTCCATCCATCTGCAAGTGGCTTTCTATTAGCACAGAGCCATTAAAATTCAAGGTCGGGTCTGATTCTATATTGATCATTACCAGGCAAATTAAAGACATCTTTCTTCCCTTCTCCATGTGTTACAGTGCCAAGAGGCATCCCGCTGCTCGGTTTTACAGGCTGCTGCTGCCTCAGTGTCTCCTCGGATGGGACCTGCTCCAGCCCCAGAGCTCCTGTTAAAGAGAGATGCATCTTTAACAAATGGAAGTGGATGCAGGTTTGGAAGGTTCATAAGGCTGTTGGTTAAGCAGGGGTCTGAGCTGTAGCTAAAGTCCAGACTTACTGCATGTATCCCCATCAGAAAGTATTAGAGCATCTGGGAAGTGACAACTCGGCTCTGTACAGAGGGGTTGGCTCTTCCCAAGCACAGTGTGGAGGCCTTGAGACTGAGATTTTACCTTCTCACCTCCCAGTTCAGCCTCAAATACAGGGATGAACACCCTCCCTTTCCTTCCCCATGGTTCAGCACCTGAAGATCTCAGCCCCTGGTGCATGCAGATCTCAGCTCTGGGCATCATTACTGGCAGGACTGGAGCACATCAAAACCAGACCTGCAACTGGGATCTGCCACACCAGGCTGTGTAGACACAGCAGAAGGTTGCTCCCTGACCTGAATCAAGCCCAAACCACTGTCTGATGTTATGGGTGTTCAGCTGATGGGTCTCATCTCTGCTCCCTGCTACGATGGCTCTACCAGACTATGTCCTCCCTGCGTGCTCTGTCACTGCTTTTGAAACTCCCCTTCTCCTTTCATTCCAGATGAGTGATGCCAGCTTTGACCTTACAGGGAGCAGTTGGAGGGCACTCCTGATGCCAATGTGAGATCAGAAGAGAAAGTCTCTGACAAGTCCCTTTCTAAAGTAGCAGGACAACATCTTCCAACTGATTTCTGTTTATTCTTTGGCAGTGACTCATACCGTTGATGTTCTGTCCTGTAGGTTACTCTAAAAACAGGAATAATTACCCTGCTAATTATCATTTGAATTATTCATTTTGTTCCCCTCTTCCTTTCTCCTGGAAGAGGGAGATGCATTGTCAGTTGTGGCTGTCTTTGTACAGCGTGATTAGATGCTCTCTGCGCAGTGACAGGAGAGAACTCATCAAAATCTGCTTCCAAAAATGGAACCAGGATGAGGAATTTCACAGGTTTCAACAAGTTAAAGCCCTCTCCTGTTCATATGCACCTACATATACACATGGATACACACATATGCACGCATGCACCTTAATGAAGCATGAAAACACACCCATCCCCACCACCAAAACGCAACCTCTTCCTCAGCTGAAGGAGAAAGCAGCTCCTAATGAACTTGTGAGCGCGTGGCACGTGTTTGTGTGTGCTTTCCTAATTAGCTCTTTTCAAAGAGGATTAAACCTGCTCCGAAGCTGGACATCTTTCCGATAGGAGACTGCACTCCAGGGCTGGCGGTAGCGTGAAGGATTCCCCCTGTCACAGGCAGACAAACAAATTGTGGGGGTTTTTCTCCTTAGGAAAAGCATTGCAGTGAAATTACTGCTCTCTTCTTGTTGCTAAAACCCCATTTGAATGGAGCCCGGCTTTGTTCTCACTCAAGCTGGGGCAAACCAGGACAAAGTCCAAAGATGCTTGTGACATGAGGGAGGTGTGAAGCTGATTTGAAAAGTAGCTTTGGCAGCTGATTCTTATTACCAGATGGAAGATCCCAAGGTCAGGATGATACAGCATGGACTAAGGATGGAGCTGCTCAGCTCCTCAGCCCCTGAAAGATGCTCATGCCCTGGAGGACATGTGCCGGGGACAAATCCTGTATCACACCTCTTTTCCCTTCTCTGGAAGGGTCACTGGAGGTGGGACTCTGGGCAAAGCAGCCCTGAGCCATGGCCCCTCTGTATTCCTCCTTGTTCCATGAGCAGTCCTTATCCAAAGGTTCAGCTGTAGGTCCAACCCCCTGACAACCCAAATGCTCCTTGTCTACCACCACTGAGCAGGGCTGGGGCTACTGCCATTAGCTTGGCTCACCCATCACCACCTTCTGCCCTGTGTATGCACTAATGCCCCTTTCTTCTTCCTGCTCCAGTGAAGGCAGTGCTCCCATGAACTAGGGTGTGTTTGTGCAGGGGAGGGATGTGCATCACCATCACCATCAGCAGCATAGATCCCCATTCACTTCACGCACCCTCTCCAAGCATCACCTGAGGATATCCATTAACTTGAACAGGCTTGTTCCTTTATCAAGGATTCCTCAAGAAGATCTGGGCTGCCTGGAAAGCCTCGTGTGTGTTTCAGACAATATGTCTGCACTTCACAGCTTTATTTGTTTAACAGGTCTGATAACAGCTCTGCCTATTGCACCGAGAGCCACCCCATGCAGGCAACAGGTTCGTTCCTTTATCATGCATCAATCTAAACTGATTCCACCCTGGAGACTCTGGAAAGAAGGTGCACAGTCAGGTTATTTTTCTAACAGCTTTATGTTGATATTATGTCATTGTTTCACTGTATTTAAATTGCCAGGAAAAAGGACACCATCTCTCTCCCTGTACCATTATCCTTTATCCTTTGCTGAGACAAAGTCTGAGGAATGTGTCAGGGAAAGGATTTATCAAAGCCAACAATCCAATAGTTTTATTTCCTTCTTGTCAGACAGGGCCCTTATTCAGCTCTTTTAAAGGAGCCCTGAATTTGCCAGTCTGGATCAAACCCAATCTCTGTCTCTAGCAGCAGCCAGTCTTGTTGGCTTCCATGGTAGCAAGCATCCCTGCAGCAGGAGCACTGGTGATAACCCAGCCAGGCAGCGGGCATCCTTCCTGCCCTGCGGGAAGATGTAGGTGATGCGCGGGAACAATGAGGTTTATGTCCTTTCTGTAGCCCATCGATCGGGTGCCTTTGCTTTGTGCTGTTGTGAACTCCAGAGAAAAGCAAATAAAACCCTGCAAGGTGCAGGGAAAGGCCACTACTCTGAGTCAGAAGCAGTTTGTGCAAACATTGCACTGGTGTAAACGATGCTGGCGGTGGGTTTGATCTTCCCCATTGTGATCACTGAATATTCACTGCCTACATGTACAGACAAACTTCAATAGTTTAAGTTTTATCTTGCCCTTGGCCCAAATGGAATCCTCAGACCAGGCATCCCACAGGTTAACAGGGAAGGGCTATGAAACCTGCCTGCCTCAGGGCCCACTTGAAAGTGGCTGCTCTTCAAAACTAGGAAATACCTCCTTGCACAAACAGGGCGAACGGCGTTGCTAACCTGGTTTAAAAGCCCTTTTCCACCTCCCTCTCCATCCTTCCAGCAGGATGCCAGGGAGACATTCCCAGGGGATGCAGGGGAGCAGGAACCCTGGCTTCAGCTTTCCTGCGCTGACATTAACATCCCCATTGACTGTCCAAACCAACACCAGAGACCTTGATCCAGCAATGGACAGCCCTGGGCTTGGCCCAGCGTGGAAGCAGGGAGAGGAGCAGCTCAGTGGGACCCACTCAAAGTGAAAGAGCTCCACAAGGAAGGGGGTGTGGGGACAAGGGAGGGAAGAGGAGGGAGAGCGCGAACAGATGGCTGGGGGAAGAGATGGTGCAAGAGGAGGGAAGCAGACAGATGGATGACAGAGAGGAGCGGGGTGAGTGACATAAGCAATTCTCTGCGCTTGTTCGTATTTAATCAAGAGTTTGCTGCTGCTGCTATTTGCATTTTGGCATTATTTGCTTCACAGCAGCTTCTAATCGGACCCTGCCAAAGGCCAGGGCCATGGGAGCTGGTCCACACACAGGGAAGCCAGCCCTGCTCCAGCTACAGCAGCCAGGCTGCCTTTCATAGCTGGCACCCATCTGACCCCAGGCACAAAACCGAAGGCACCCGCCTGGACCCATGGAAAGGGTGAGGGAGGAGATGGGGCAGTGGCTCCTCGCAGGCACTGCATGAAGCATAATGTCCTGCCACGTTGACATATCTGAAGCTGATGATGTCTTAGGCCAGCTCTGGGAGGAATAATAAGAATAATCATTATTATTTGTCACATCTAATCCAGCCTTATATCCTGTGGGATCTCAAAGCCTGTTAGTAGAGAACAGGGCTAATTCTGCTCATCTCTGCCACCTGCGTCCTGCTCCTGAAGGCAGGATTTAGACTATGCTGTAGTCAAAATAGCAAAATGGCCTTAGCTTCCACTGCAAACTGGAAACTGAGGCACAAAGTGGGTAATTTGCCTTGAAGGAAATGAGTGGTAAAATGCAAGCGTTACCATTCTTACTGGGAATTAAAGTTGCCCAGTACTTTATGCAGAGGAAAGATAAAGGAGGGGAGAAGTGATTGAAGGAAATGAGGGAGGATGGACTTTCCACAATGAAGCTCAGGTGCAATGGTTCTTGCATAACAGTTAAGTCAAACCTGCCCTCTTCTCTTTTAAGTATGTTTTAAAGCAATTCAGTGGTTTCTGGGTGACTGCAAGACAAAAGCCTCTGAAAACCTCTCCAGTTTTCTTTTGCTCTGTTTTTTAATTGTAATTACAAAACTGTCCCATTACCATATTGTGATGTGGAGCCTTTCAAGTAATGAGAAATTCAAGCGAAGCCTTGATTACTTCCCCTGAGAACAAAATGTGATGGGGAGGACAGAGGAAAGGGGGGGAGATGCAGGCAAGTTTTACACTAATAAAATAAAGACAAAAATTAATCGTGGATCCATTAGTGTTAATACAAATGCTTTATGACTCACCTCAATCATTTTACATTATTTAATAACAGAAACTCATTATTTCCTTGGAGAATTAGAGAAAGCCTGTTGGGGGGGGGGAGGTTTGTTTTTTAAAGTAACATGGCAACTAAAAACTGGATTTTAACTGTTTAGAGCAGGACAAGGTGAGGTGGTGGCACAGATTGCCCAAAGAGGTGGTAAATGCTCCATCCCTGGCAGTGTTCAAGGCCAGGCTGGACAGAGCCTTAGGCATCCTGGTCTGGTATGAGGCATCCCTGCCCACGGCAAGGGTTGGAACTGGATAAGCTTCCATGTCCTTTCCAACCTCCCTTTTTTAGCCCCCACCCAGCTATTACCCTTCTGGAGCCTGGTGTGCTCCAGGTGCCTTGGGAAGGCACCAGCTGATGGGCTGTGATGGTGATTGCTTATTTCAGGTGATCCAAGAAAGGGGAGAGATGGTACCCAGGGAGGGTAGGAGAGCATCTGAAGAGCTTCCCTGGGTAGGTCTTGCAGCAGCTCAGCCCATCAGTTGGCTTTTGGTGTTGTGTTGGCTTTGCAGAGGCAGGAGGAGGTTCAGCTGCTGCTGTCTGTGCTGTTGGATGCTTGCTCTGAGCAGCAGGACGTCTGGGGCGGTGAGTGCCATAGACCGGCTCTGTCATCCAGACACCCAGGCACCTCTGCCAGACGTGGGCTTTCCCTCTGAAGTAGCATAGTGGCTTTTTAAGGTGACCTCACATCTGTCTCCTGTACTTCAGTCTTTCCTGCTTGCTCTCTTTATGTGTGCAGAGATGGTGCTGCACTCATTAACGTTGTTCCTTTGGAAGTGGCTGTTAAAGCCAGTGCACTTTGCCTCCCGGCTGGTGAGAAAAGGTTGTCTCTATGGGAAAGGTATCCTCAGAATGGAGCAAGGTGCCTTGTTCCTGGGCAGGTGAATAGCTCCTAAAGGGAATAGAGGCTTTCCTCTGAGTGTGGCCAGGGGATCCTGCAGTGATTTCAGCGGTCCAGTGTGAGCCAGTGCATCGTTGCTCTGGGAAAGGAGGTATGTGGGAAGTTCTGCATCCAGGCTGCTTTCCTTTAGCCCATGCCTGGCTGTGGGATAACGTGGGGCTGTGTCCCCTTGCAGCTATGACTGTAGCTGTGTGTGTGCAAGTGGCATCCTCTGTGCAAAGGCTGTGTGAGTATAAAGGGACCAGAGGCATCTCCCAGCATGGGAAGTGGAGCAGCACAAGGGTGCTCCCTACTGATTCAGCTTTTCAGGCTGAGGGAGCTCATCTGCTCCTGAGCTGCAGAGGTTAATGGGAATTGTGCTTGCTGAAGGCAGGTTTTAAGCCAGAAGGTTATGTGCTACCTGCACACACCTGGGGAATTGCCAGGTAAAGGGATTACATGCAGCTTAACCTGGAACTCTGGCTCTGGGAGCAATTAAACTCCAGCAGTTCCACAAGGGTGGAAGTTCAGGCTGAAAGCATTGCGTTCTTTGTGTTGCCATTTTGCCTTTTCCCAATGGAAAGGAACATGGATGTTACCTGTGGCTGAAACAGCTTCAGTGGAAATTCATTGCATGGGAAGATGACAAAGTCCTGTTCTGACAAAGCTGCTGTGGGAGGGAACCTGCTGGGGTCCTTGGGAAAAGGGCTACTCCAGGGTGCTGGAATAACCCCCTTCTTAGCTGTTGAACTGCTGGTCCTGTGTCTCAGGGAGGGGACTTGCCTGACTGACAGCTGTGGTGCTGAGGAACCAGATGGATCCATAGCTGGTTCCATCTGTTCCACCACTCCATTCTGCTGTGCCTCAGTTTCCCCGTCTGTGAAACTGGGATAATAAACTTAAACCAAATGTACTCTCATCTAAAGTGCCACAGTATCCGATGGGAAAGCCCTGCTTCCAGAAAACTTATCCCTCCATTTGAAAAGGTTAACTACGCTTTCTACCCAAACCTGTTAAACCAGGATTTCTGTGTCAGAGTCATCTGTGAGCGTTGACTTCACATCTTGAAATGACCTTGCTGTTGAAAATGAAACTGGTTATATCATGAGCATCTTCCTGGCCCCTCAGGTACTGCTGCCGTGGGGTGCTGAGTGCTTTACGTGCTCAGGCCAAGACCCAGTGCCTGCCTCTAAATGCTTACAGTCAGTGGGGAAAGGAGGGATTGTTCCTCTCGCCCCATCCTGAGGAGCTGATGGATGGAGGTGAAGGTAATTCTGTGGGGAGCTCAGCCTCTGCACCAGGGCACTGGGAGGGAAGCGCTGCCTTCTCCATGCCTCAGACCAGTAGTTTGGAGCAGGAAAAAACCCTCCCTCCTTTGTCCCTAGGGAGAGACTTAATCCAGCTGTGGGAGACGTGACGTGGAACCATATGAGTGGAAGCTGGGGAAGCTCCTACCAGACCAAGGGCATCCTGGGGACCCCTTGCTCGTGCCTGTTTACTGAGCACTGTAATTGCTCGAGCTGTTGGCTGCAGGAGGAGTGGAGAAGGCGGCGAACAGGACACCTGATTCTCTGGGCAAAGTTAACTTTTCCAATTGCAGTTGAAAGCTTGGCTCTTCTGACCTCATTTCACACTCCAAGGGTTAACTGCTCTCGGTGGTACTGCGGGCCCTCCAGTGAGTGCAGCCAGACAATGCCATTTAAGTGAATATTCCTAGCCTACAGAAGTCCTGGAGATAGCTCCATCTTGCTCACAGTAGGTGTTACATTAGCTGCTCAAACCATATTCCAGTAAATTAGAGCTGGGCTGATTTAGACAATCACTGGGTCATTCTTTCCTCCAATTCCCAGTCTCACACAGAGATAACAGCAGCTAGGGGAAAGCAGGGAGGTGGACGAATAGCAGTTTGCTTGCTTATTAGGGGTTAGATGCAGTCTTGAGTCTGTGATTTGCAGAACATGACTGATACCAGCAACAAAAGCCTCCCAAGTTAAATGATGCAGTATTTGTTTCAGGTCTAATAAAGACACTTAAACAAACGGCAGGCACTTCTTGCCTTGGAGGCAAGTCAGTGTGTTAAAATGCCTTTATAAACCAGAATGAAACCTCCGGGGAGCAGATGCTGGGGGTGAAAGCTGGTCTGTGGGGCACATGGGAAAGAGCCCTGGTCAGGGTGTCAGGGCACCTTGTCAGTGATGGCTGATTAGGAGATATTTGTATGCCTCTTCATATCCTTTAACTAACATAGAATGGTTTGGGTTGGAAAGGAGCTTAAGATCATTCAGTTCCAACCCCCTGCCATGGGTAGGGACACCTCACACTAAACCATGTCACCCAAGGCTCTGTCCAACCTTTGAACACCGCCAGGGATGAAGCATCCACAGCTTCCCTGGGGAACCCATCCCAGTGCCTCACCACCCTCACAGTAAAGAACCCAAACCTTTGGCAGTGTGGTTGTACATCCCCTAGTGCCAGAGGAGCCTGATTTCCATTTGCCCTATGAATACAACACTAAAGGGCTGTTATTAGAGTGCTCTGACCTGCTTGTGTCAGCTGGTGAGGAAGCAGGAGAGGTTCCAGCCCTTCTGGAGTCCTTTTACCTTGGTGTTTTATTTCATTCAGGAGCGTGTGCTGTGTTCTTTAGGAACTGTGTAAACTGATAGCAGAAGTGTTGGACCAAAGGGTTCTGCAGGTGGCCAGAGGCCTTTCAGGGCCCAGTTTAAGCCTCCAAACAAAACATTAAGCAAGTTCTTAAAGAGAAGGCTCTGCTTTAGGGTCTGTGAGTGAACAGATTGCTTGAAGCCGAGCTGCCACAGCGCCATGCAGGATACGGAGTGGGGCTGATGCTGCTCCCCAAAGCAGCCAAGCCACGACCTCTTCTTCTCACATTGTAATGTCCCTGGCAGTGTGAAAACACAGCACAAACGCTCTGACAGGCACTGACTGCGGGTGTGCAACAGCTTCAAGGGATTGAGGAGTGAGAGGAAGCAGCAGAAGACAGGAGCCGAGGTGATGTGCAAGTGCCTGTGATCTGAAGGGAAAAGGGCTGTTTGTTTAGCTCTGGAGGATGAGTTGCTCCTTACCTTGCTGGTTTTGGTTCTGGTGTGAAATGCTGTGTTTCTGAAGGTGTGTCCAAGGCAGGAGCTGCTCTAAGCTTCAGCATACAAATAGAAAAGGCACCGCAGAGAATTATTTATCTATTCCCCTTGCTCTCTTGCAGACTCACTGTAATGATGTTGCTATGATCTAGGCCTCTATATTATGTGCCTTAGGTAACACAGATTGATGTATAAATACCTGAGTATATTACACTTGAAAGACCTTTTGAAAACTCAAGGGGAGAGAGAAATTGTGGGATCGAATCTATCATCCCTGAGGGAGAAAATTAGCCCCTGGGTAGTGCTAAATGATACAGCAGCATTTGGATGCTGAAGGAAGAGAGCATCAGTTACGAAGTGGGTCAGTTCTGTCCTGGGGAGAGGACTGAGGCTGGGTGGGATTCAGACCTGAAGCCCCAGTTTTTGGCATGCCATTTTCTTGGGACAACACAGGATCTCCTTAAATCCTGGCTGTATTTATGTAGCCCTGGGATGGGCTGCAGTCTGCAGCCCTCTTTGCTCCCATGTTGAGTGCTGTGTGAGATCAGACTAACATGAACACAAGCCTTCGGGCCCAGATAATCAAAGAGCAATAGGGACTGTGTTGTCAGCAGGCACTGAATCAAATCAAGGTTTTACTGGAAATCATGTAGAAACCTCTCACCCCCCTCCCTATGTCCTGAGCATTTTCAGTTGTTCAGGGTAGAGCCTGAAGGTTTCTCCCTGTTGCCTTATGCTCTTCTGCAGAAAGCATTCAATGTAATGTGTGTGACATTGCTCCTTAGCTGCCTGTTGTGCCGGTTCTCGTGGTGATCTCTGCTAGCCTGGTAACTCATGTTTTAACCATGATTACAAAGGTGCTTGCT
>JANHGB010045433.1:6211-20516 GCA_026283785.1 Coracopsis vasa | reverse complement strand
CTTTCCTACAGCAGTTTCCAGGGAGGTCCCTGCTGGTTCTCGTGGTGATCTCTGCTAGCCTGGTAACTCATGTTTTAACCATGATTACAAAGGTGCTTGCTACAACCTAGCTGTAAAGTAAAGGAGTCCTTTTGGAAGTGATGCTTAACACTGACAGACGTGGTGGTGTGGTTTGCTTGTGGGCAGCAACAGTTATCCAAGGGACTGGCTGGACTCTCAGGCGCTGTGACTCCTCAACCTGCATGGCTACTCATGTGCTTGTAAAATTCTCCAGTTCTGAGCTGGAAGTGTTTCATATTCTGCTTGTTTTACCATAGTAGAGACCTGAGGTCCAGAGCATGAAGGATCAAGAGCTGTTGCGTTCAGAGCTCCCATGAAATGGGAATATCTGGGTCGTGAGTCCAGTGCAGTGGAAGATGCAGCTCCCTGGGGCTTTGCACAGATGTGGATCTCCAGTGGCACCATTTCCCTGTGTGCTGGGAGCTGAGCCCTGCTGACCCTGAAGAGCTGTGCTAATGGAAGCTTTCAGGGGTTAGCACGGTCACAAGGAGGTTCTGGGTGGCACAGCAGCACTGATTTGGGAGCAGACCTTTTAGCAGCATTTGGAAGCATGGATGTAGCCAGAACTGCATTAACTGACAAAAAGTGCTGCTTAACATACTACATAATTGCTATGAAACTCATTGCCACAGGGAGCCACTGGGGCCAAGAGTCACCAAAGGGATGGACACTGCTACCAACGGCAAAAATACATCAAACTGTTGACTAATGATGGTAAACCTTGCTGCAGGTTCATTAAACCACACATTTAAGCCAGCCTCCTCCTGGTACTTAACGTGAGGAGGAGGATGAGCAGACAGACATTGGATCTGATGCCGTTTGGCAGCCCCTCCAAGGGGCAGTGTGTTTGACAAGGACCTGATCCCTGTGCCTTTGGCTGTGGCAAACAAACCTCCATAGTTTGTGAACAATAAGAGTGGGAGCACCAAGTTGAAACCAGGTTTCTTCCCCCTCAAGAGGAACACATTTCCCAGATCATTACATTTTTGGTTCATGCTCTGAGGCTTTCTCTCCCTGGGAAGATTTTTACAGTAGATTGAATCTGATCATTGAAAAACTCATCCAGAAAACAGGTTAGATGCAACAACGAAATGCCTCCGTTCCTCCCTGCTTCCCCATCCTTACCCAGAGAGGAAGAAGCTGACGGTGGATTTAGTAGGTTTTAAGTCTCATTTACTGCCCAGGTGAAGTCTCAGGCCTCTTTGGAGATGAATTCATCTCCAGAGAATGGGGTCTTCTCATTTTCTGCTTGAGGTGAGTGACTGGCCAAGGCATGCATTTTCCAGCTGAAGTTGTGGTTTTCTCTTGTACCTCCTGAGCTTCCAGTTCAGTATTAGAGGGTTGATGAGCCTCCTTTAATACCTGGATTTGTCTTCATTCCTGCTTCAGTTACAGATGGAGAATCTGGATTTATGTGTTCCTTCCCCTGTGCTTATCTTTCAAGTGTGTAAAATACCTGTAGAGATTGGAGGGTTCCCTTGTGGGAATACCACAGTAGAATGTTACTGCAGCAGGAGTGTTACTGGGGGGAGGAAAGAGGAGTGATTTCAGGCCAGTGTTTGTAATTGCAGATACCTTCTCCTGTGAAGATGCTTGCAGCTACAGCAAGGGCTCCATTTCCCCCACTGGCCTGCTGTCCCTGTGCTCCCAAAAAGCTTGGCATCCCTGTTTAATGGCACAACAGGCAGCTAATGCCAGTGCTGGCATGTTGTATTGTGCCTAGAGCCCCTGCTTTCCTGGGCAGGAGAGAGCTTGCTGCCCTGTCCAGCTGCTCTCTGTAGACAGCAGGTAGCAGTGGTGGTAGCTTTGCTGTGCATCCCGCTTCCCATTAGGAAATGGGATGAGATCACAGCCTTGTTTCACCTCTTGACTATTGCCAGCCTGGGCTGGATCTGGACATAGAATCAGAGAATGGTTTGGGTTGGAAAGGACCTTAAGATCATCCGGTTCCAACCCCCTGCATAGGCAGGGATGCCTCACACTAGACCATGTCACCCAAGGCTCTATCTAACCTGGCCTTGAATACTGCCAGCGATGGAGCATTTTCCACTTCAAGAAGGCTCTTCTGTGCTTCGCCAGCCCTCAGCAGTGGGCAGTCTTCAACAACAGCCTTTCATGCATTAATATACTTGGAAACAGATGCACTCACTCATATGCTGAGAGCCTTTTAGATAAAGGCTATAATTCATGCTTAAAGCAGAGGCTATAACCTGGGTGTTAACTGAGTCCAAGAGGTTCCTGCGCATGTTAAACTGATCCTGTTCTTTACAGGAACTTGATCACAGACACACAATGCAAAATGCAAAGACAACGGACTTGATGCTGTTAGTGTGCATCCTGGGGTCACTCTGATGCAATGAGCTGAAGGGGGGATGACTGGGGGTCCTTGTCAGTGTAAGCAGTGCGGTGAGCAGAGGTGAATGTGTGAACCAGAAGGTGCTTAACCCTAAATGCAGTGAGCAGGGAACATGGGTGTTTCAGCTAAAAGTAGATATTCCTGTAAGGTGAATCTCGAACATCCAACACTGTCCTGGGCTCAGCTCTAACAGTTATTTGTCTCCTTCCCAGTAGCTGGTGCAGTGCTGTGTTTGCCTCCAGATGAGAGCAATGCTGGTAACACACCGGTGGTTTAGTTGCTGCTAAGTAATGCTTGCTGTGATCAAGGACTTCTCAGTCTCTCATGCTTTGCCAGCAAGGAGGGACATGAGAAGCTGGAAGGGATTAGAGATAGGAGACCCGACCCCAACTAGCCAAAGGGGTATTCCATGCCACAGCACGTCATGTCCAGTATAGAAACTGGTGGGAGTTACCTGGAAGGGCCGGATCTCTGCTAGGGTCAGGCTGGGTATCGGTCGGTGGGTGGTGAGCGGTTGTATTGAGCATCACTTGTGTTTATTGGAGTTTTTTCCCTTCCCTCTGTAGTTTTATATCCTCTCCCATTGTTACTTCCCTTAATAGTAGTTTAATATTACTTTAGCTATTGGGCTGTTCTTATCTCAACCCATGGGGTTTACATTCTTTCCATTCTCCTCCCCATCCTTCTGAGGAAAGGAAAATGGGGAGAGTGAGCAAGCGGCTGCTGGTGCTGAATTACCGGCTGGGTTCAAACCATGCCAGGCATCTCTGCTCACCTGCACCCAGCAAAAGCTCCTGTTACAAATTAGAATGATTGAATTTGCACCTGGAGACATAAACCAGGACTCCATGAATGAGGAGATACCAGATACCTGAACAGGGAATGGGCAGTAGCAGGCTGAGATCCCAGTGTAGCCTTGCCAGTGCAGCATAGGGGCTAGCAATAGCATGGATATTAATGCCTGCCCTGTGAAGGCAGCTGAGTCCTGGCAGGAGGAAATGCCTGGATTGAGGATGCTGATCCACACTGCTGGAAGCCAAAGTCAATTGTGCACCTCTGCAGGGCTGCACACTGAGTCATGGATGCACACATAGGAACTTGTCCCTACCCAGAGCATACAGTGATGAGGCTTCAGTGGCCAAGCACCAGGGAGGAAGTTAAACCAGGCCTTGCTGTTGAAAGCTGCCTGCACACAAAGCCTGGCCCATCCTGCACCAAAACGCTCTGTGAGAGTGCTGGAGGATGGTTGGAGTTAACGTGTGAGAGCTGCCCTGTCAGCACCTGCTTCTATTCCCTGCACTGCAAACACTTGTTCTGGTTATAAATGGAGCCATGAAGAATTTATTTCTTCTGCTGTTTCTGGGCTCTGTATTCCCTTGCTGAAGTTGTAGGGCACTGAGGGATATCATTCCTGCTTTGTGTTTGGCTGTCTATCTCCTTCCTGGGCTCTTTTATTTTCCCTCCCACAGCAGAGCCATTTAGGCATCCATAAAACTCCAATAAAATCTTCTCTCCCACATCCTTTTGCAGGAGCAGAAGCTGTCTGCTCTGCTTCACTGCAGACATGGAGATGGGGGGGAATGGACCTGATCTTCAGAAAGGGAAAAGGGAGTAAAATAAGCTCAGAGAAAAGGGGCAGCTTTTGCAGAGCTGCTGCTCTCCCACCAGAGCAGTTCTGCCATGGAAAGCTCCATTTGGCAGCAAGAACCAAAACCAGCCCCACTCACTGTCCTGCATTGGAGAAACAGCCTTAGTATTAACCCAGCTTGGCTGCAGCCCAGCTGCCTGTGCATGCAAACATATTTAAACCATTGAATAAGCAGGATATAAACAAGAATTCTCCAAGTTTGGTGGGTTTTTTGCAACTCCAGGCAATGCGAATTAAGAGTCTCCAGTTATTAAGTTCCCATCTGGTGGCTTCTTTATGAAGGAATGATATTTGCATGTTTCCAGCAGAGAAAAGCTGTTTTTAGCTCGGATAAAATGGAACAGTTTGTGGTGATGTGGGAAATAACAGATGATGCTGATTTTAGCAACTGGGGTTGTAGGTTTCACCAGCTGCCCTTTAAAAAAGCCTCAGTTATCTTTAAGTAAGGGGAGCCAATGTTTTTTCCTAATGCCCTCAATCCCCATTGACTTGGAGACATCGGTCAGAGGAGATCATGGATCTCACAGGGATCTTCTGGCTCTGTTGGTTGTCAGCGCATTTCTTGGGTTTTCCTTTCCATTTCACCACTGCTGGAGCTGGAGGGGACCAAAAGGGGCTGGATTATTTTCTTCCTTGTTAGCGAGTGCTTCTCGGGCAGGATTTACAGCGCTGCACTGCGCTGTGCTCTGGGGATTGTTAATGTTCCAAAGCACACAAGGCAGGAGCCGCAGGGATTAACCTCGAAGGAAACCAGTGCCTGCCTTGGTTTGAAACCTCCTCTTCCACCAGTGCAAACTGGCTGTGGTTCTGGAACCAGCCACAGCTTCCTACCCCAGCCTGCTGAGGCAGCGTCGAGCCTTGGAAGCCATCCATACAGCATGGGCAGCAAGTGAAGCCCATCACCGCTCACACACAAGAGCTTCCCAACCCAAACAGCTGCTCTGCTCTCGCAGCCAAAGGGAGAGCATCGCCCCAACAGAGCTGCAGCTTCAGGGATGGAGGAGGAGGCTCAAAACTGCCAGCATCATCCTCCTGCCCAAGAGCTAAGTTTAGCAGCTGCAGTGTAAGTAAAGGTGGGGAAGGCACGGTGCTTGCACACCATTTATCTGCATGTGAGCTTCAGCAGTGGACACTGGTAGCTCAGCACGTGTTGCACGCCCCGTTTGAAGCCTGGCAGCCCAGGGATAACAGCAAGTCTTGTACTATACTGTGTAAGGGTGGTATATTTTATAGTAACTTGAGCTATTTGGAGCTTTCTGGTAGTGTTTTAGAAGGCAAATCTGCTCTTCCCAGGGAAGCGAGCTGGCCTGCCTCCAAAGCCTCACAGGATATTGGGGTGTTGCTAGGTTTGAATAGGGATGTTATAGTGGGATCTGGGGAAATGTTTCTCTTTGCCGTGTTCCCGCTTTCCTCCTCCTTTGTGGAAAGTAAAGGCACGGCTTATAGTGGTTTTGAGGCTTTTGTCCATGGTGGTAGTGTCCAAGAGAACCTATGTCTGGGAATTCCCTCACTCCTTTCTCTTGCTCCTGTCCTAAAAATAAGGTCAGACCCTTCCTCCAGCTCTGGAGTTGCTCTGTGTGCAGTGTTGTAGCCTCCACCTTTCTCCAGGGATCTCCTGTGCAGCTGGGCACCATGCTGGATATCCAGGCTGTGGTACCTGCTCCTGGGAACAGTGATGCTGCAGTTCAGGGCTGAAAATACATGGGTGGCTGCAAGCTGAAAGGGCAAAAGAAGTCAGCTCTCTGCAGTGTACTGCTGAGGGCAGGTCAGTTGAGCTTTTCTCCTTGTCTCCTCCCAGGTTTTCTGTTCATGGATGAGCACACGAAGCCTGCAGTTCTGAATGGGCTGGGAGCTGCTCCTTCCAGAGATACCAGTACCCAGACAGTGTGGAGAGCTCAGCCAGGTAGGTGGGATCCTGCAGGTAGGTGCCTCCCTGACAATGGAGAGGCCAGAGCCACTGAGCTTGCTTTAGCTTTAACCACAAGCCAGCAGATCCCCCCCTCTGCTCAGGGCTGCAGGGCTGCTCTGCAGCTGATCTTGTGATGTTCTGACAGGCCAGAGAGCCATTACACCGAGTGCTTGCCAATCACCAGCCTGCTGCCAGTCTGTGTCAAATGAAGCATCCCAGGCCCTGTCACATTAAATCCAGCAGCTCTTTCATTTAGAGGAGAGCAGTTTGTTTATCTGTGTTCTCTCCCCTCCTTTTGGGCTGCCACACTCAATCATCGCAGGGGTTTGGTCTGCCTCTGCAGAGCCTGGAACCACAGGGATGCTCAGTGCCCCTTAAAGGGCCTCTCATCCTTGGGCAAGCAGTGCTGTTGAGTGTTTTGCTGCGGTGGTGCTTTGGAAAGAGATGGGTGTAAATAGAGAGAAAGCATGGAATGCTGGTTTGGCTGATGGTGTGGTTACAGATACTGATCCTTGTCAGTCCCTCATAGCAGTTCAAGGGCAGGGTGTCTCAGCCTGATGACTCACACAGCTCCTCTGCTCTCTTGTAAATGAGAAGGCAAGATGACAAGTTGGGGCACATCTGTTTGCACCAGGCAAGGCTGTGCAGCACCTCTGTGCCTCAGTTTCCTTGTGTTCAATGCAGGAGGGGTGAGGAGTAGCCCAGTCTCTGGATAGGGGAAGATGAAGGCAGGTGATCAAGGTCTGCTGCAATCATATGGAGGGATGGAGATGAGGATGGTGGGTTGTGCGGCATCAGTTGCGCTCAGCTTCTGTTGCTGCCTTAGCTTGGGAAAACAGGAGGAAACAGGTTTATTTTTCCTTGATTTACAATGCACCTGCAGTAAGAGGTGGTTTATTTCTTGTCATTGGTGTTTGATTTGCTACGTAGGATTAGGATTCAGATGTTAGAATGGGTTTTTCCCCCCTTTACAAGAATTAAAAGCAAATGCACAGTTAAAAGCTAGAATTCCAGGGCTTCCAATCACTTGACAGAATGAAGTGTGTGAGCCAAATGAACTGAGCTTCCTCATTACTGCTGTCACTTTGCATTCTGCCTGAATGCTCTTGAATTCAGCCCTGATCTGTACACAGAATATTCTCCTTACCTTTCTTGCAAAGGGCCCCCGAACCAGGGGTTTAAACTGTGGCCTTTTTGCCCTCAAAGAGTGGCTTTTACCTATGGCTGCTTGTTTCACAAGAGAAACAAGCATGGTTATTGTGCACATTCATGGGGACAGTTTGCCTAGGGATGAATGGAGAACTCTTCAAGGGAGAAGGATGCCTACAGCTTTCAAGGACTGTCTTTTAACCAAACCTTACACAAATCCCTGTTTGAGGTGTCACTTCCATACTAATGTCTTTAAGAAAGCGTGATGATAAATCTGGCTTCATTATCCAACGTATCTAACAGCCAGCCCAGTGACATCCTTCCCTTTCATTACACAGAATAGCAATTGACTCATTGGGTGACTCTGCTTTCAGTTGAAGCCACATCCAGTAACTGAGAGCCCAGGGAGACTCTGCAGTCTCCATGGAGATAGCACACTTACAACTTAATGTGATCAACAGATGCTGCAATAAGCTTGAAAGATGGAGAAAATGTTTCAAAGTGAGGGTTGTTTATGGTGGTTCAGTGATGTGCGAGTTGCTCTGTTATGACTGGGCTCTGGGAAAACACAGATGTGAGTCTTGAGGGAGGGATCTCTCATGTGGATAAAGGAATTGGGCCATCGCTTTTCTCTTCTCAGCAGCCGCCCTTGGGGAGGTCACCTTTGCTTTCTCTTCTGTTCCAGTGTATCTGTAAAATGGGGCAGGGCCCCTCAGCCAGTTAATGGCTGCAGCATCGCAGGTGGGTGGCTGTAATGAGATGAAACTCATAGGGTTCTGATGAATGAGTCCATAACCGCAGTGAATTGAGCAGGGATCTCCCTCTGTGCTCTATGACCTAATGCTGGAGCTGACGTCAACATTTCCAGGGCACATTTACACTCGTTTCATTTCCCTGGGAAACCTCTCATGAGTGATCATTGCCCATGGAATCTTAGAAGCTGTTGGAAAGAAATAACCTGTTTCTTGCCTTCCCTGCTCTGATACTGGTGTAGCTCCCATCACTGTCAGACCAGGTCCAGGGGTAGGAGATAAAGTCCTCCAACAGAAGGAAGGGCGTGCAGATGCTAGACCTGCATCACAAGAATTCCTGGAGTGTAAGCATTAGAAAGGATGGTCCAGAAGCAAGGACTGGGTCAGCCTTCATCTCACTGATTGCTGGGAGCTGGGAATTCACACTCGTTTCTTGTTCTTTCCCTAAGCATCCTCTGCTGGCCACTCTCGGAGATGATAGGCTGTTTGGCTGGAGGACCACTTGCTGTGAATTTGTTTTGCTCTTACAATCTAGAGGCTGGGATTTGTGTTTTCCCTTGTTCAGTGGGGTTTCCAGGAGGGAGGATTAATCCTTGATCATGCAGTGGCATTTAGAGCTGTGCTGGGTGCTCTGCAGGCACAGGGGGAGAGGCAATTACCAGCTTAGAGACTGCGAGAGGAAAGCCAGAGAGAAAAGATGACCTTGGCCAGGTTTATAGGGAAGAGGCTTGGCTGTGGCAGGACTGCCCTCCAAAGCAAAGGGGGCTGGGCAGAGTGTGTGTCCCCCCCCCTCACAGCTCCGTGCCTCTGCCAACGTGCTGAGCAAGGTGACGTGAGTGTTCTGGCACTGGGGAGCACGCAGTCCCTTCTGCTGGCAGAGTTGAAACTCTCTGCAGATGGGCAGCAGTTGGTGACTTCATCCATACAGCTACATTAAGGAGAAGGCTTCTTTCCAACCTAAGCATCCTGCTGGAAATCACCTGCACAGCTTTCAACAGCAGAAATGCAGCCTTGTCTCCCAGCTGCCGTTCTTTCCTCCTATCCAGGGTGAGCCTTCCTTGCTTGCATGACCCTTAATCAGGCTCCAAAGCTGGACTCTTGCCCTTGATCAAAGGTGCTGAGCATCCCCGTCCCATGTAGCTGGGGGTTAAGGGTTTCCAGGTAGAACCCATCTATTGACACCTTTGGGGTACTCACCCTTGAATTGCTTTTCACCCATGCAGTTCCAGTCCCTGGGCTCCCCAGCCAGCAGCTGGTTTCCATGTCACTGCACATGTACATGCAAGGCACTGGAACCCATAGCGCAGCCATAACCATCAGTGAGGGTTATTGATTAGGGGCTGTCTCCAAATAACGGCAGGAATGCGTCTCCTTTCCAAAAGGACAGGGTATCTAAGTCAATGAAAGGAATTCCTCAATGAAGTCCCACACGGGCCCAGAAGATCAGCCTGATTATCTTCCGAAGCCTTGGTTGCTCTGAATAAGCCTGCAAATTGCATTAGCTGTGAGAGAGGCAGCCCTGGCCCCCAGAGCTCAGGGAGGCTGAAGGACAGGTTATTGATTTCCATCTTTCAGAAAAAAAATGGAATTATATCCCTTTTTATTTAAAATGCTGCTTAAGCAATTCAGTAATGGGCTGTTGGAGGCCTGGGTCCAGGCTCGCCATGGGATGGAGGAGGGGGGGATGCTTCCCTTGACAAGAGAGCTGGGTGGAAGCAAGATTTAGTGTAATTGCCTTCCCTTCCAAGTAATTGATGGCACCAGAAGAATGGCTCTATTCTGCCAGCTTCCTTTCCTGCACAGCATTTATTACAGATATAGTAATTAATTATGTAAATAGTTGATTTACAATCAACAACACTGGTACTGAATTGAGTTTTGTGTGTGTGTGAATTTATGTGATGGTGAAGTACTGTTAAGGTGATGGTACTGTCCTGCCAGGCTGCAGCATCCTGGGCAGGGGAGGAGGTGGGCTGGTGAGTCTCAGCAGATGGATTCTGGGGCCTTTCATTGGGAATTTAACCCTTTCCATCCCTGGAATGAAGCGTGGTACATAAGGGATACCGTCTATCCAGAGCAGAGACTCCTTACTCCAAGGATGTGTGGAAGGAAAGCACCTTCCAGGAATTGCTGTCTCTTAGTTGGAGCTGAGCTCTGCTCCGCTGCTTCAGAAGGGGCTGGTGGTGAGGTCCAGCCGTTTCCCAGCCCCCTGCACTGCTGCTTGGATTGCAGTGGAGCGCAGGGCTTCTCTCCCCTGCTGCTCCACCTCTTCCCTTTGCATTGTTCCAGGCAAATCTTTCAGGAGCAGCTTTTAATCAAATGAATGTGAAGTTATAAATAAAATACCTGCTCCTCCCCCTTCTCCCTCAACCTCAGATCTTGAACCTCTGCCCAAGCAGGAGGATGGGAACCGCTTCACAAGCAGTGGCGATAACGTGCCGGGTTGTGCTGTGTCCCTGTTTCCCAGGGCTCCATCCCATATGTGAAGCGGTTCGAGGGTATTTGGAGGTTCTCAACCCTCCAGCATGGAGGGAGGGAAGGTTTGGTCTTCCTAAAGCTTATCTAAAAGCTACTAATGCAGGTGATGGGTGCTTTTGTTGGCTGAGGGTGAAGATGCTCTTCCATCCGAGTGGCTGCCGGGGGGGAAGCTCTGTCTCCTCATTCTCCTACTCTCTGCAGTGCTATTGCATTTAGGATCAGCCACCTTGAGCTCATCCAAAAGCCTCCCCTCAGCCTTACTGGACAAGAGCCTGTGCACTGGGCCTGCCACAGGTGACCTGGGAGCTGAGGGGGGGTGTGGATCTGTCCCATGCTGCCTGAAGTTCCTTGATGACCTTCAACTGAGACCTGAGCTGCCTCTTCTCTGGGAAGAGTTGATGCTATTAATTGGAAATCCGATTTTGGAGGGTGGCCAGGCCAGTGCTGAGCCAGCATCACTTGGCACTGCAGGCAGGATACAGGACATGCCTTGGTCTATCTATAGCCAGGGAAAGTCATCTTGTTCTGTCTTACTGCAGGGGAAAGTGGGGTAAAGAGGTCCCAGTTCCCACCTCACCAGTCTGGCTTCTCACCCAGGTTTTACTTTTTCCTATTGCAAGGTAACTGCAACACAGAGCTGCTTAAACCAGGACACAAGCAAAGGCTTCATTACCTTTGAAGAGCAAAGAGCAGGAGGTGACCATCACTACTTTCAGCTGCGAGAGGGGCTGCTCTTGACTGCCATCTCCAAATCTGTGATCCATCCAGTATTCCCATTGCTTGATCCCAGGGTTTAAGCACAGTGCAGGAAAAGGAAGGCAAACAGCAGGCTGCAGACTGTGATACAGATGGGAAGCAGACAATAGGGAGAAGGCAAAGCTGGACAAAGATTGGCATGGAGGACAGGGCTGAATGTCAGGCATGAGCACAGGCTGGTGACATTCACTGCTGCCTCACGTGGGATGTTCCATGGAAATCTTCCCCTTCCTTTTTTTCCCTCCTTAGGTTTCCTTTCTCAGGGATGTGCTTCCCTTGGGTTTGTGCATACCCCCTATATGTAGAGGCAGGGAATGCTGCAGTGCTCTAATGCATGATAACCTGTCCCAGTGGTTGGTCCTGTGCTCAGACACAGTATCACAGCATCAGCAATCAGCACTGATAGGGGCTGCATTAAGCCAGAGCTGATCAATTCCCATCTGATTAATGCTGTTTATAGAGGGTGCCAGACCCAAAAGCATATCCAGTGTCAATTAACGCTCTGAATTGCCCTGGGGAGCAGAGAGGAAAGGAAATGTTGTGTCTGTCTTGAAGGAAACAAACCAATTGGGAGCAATGGATTAGGTGGGATTTGCAGCTTGTGGGGGTTTCCTGCTTCTTCATTGGTGTTGGCCACTTGGAGGGAGGTTTGGTGGGCACCAAACCTGAGTACAACCCTCTGTGCCCCTGGGACAGCCCAGGGTGCTCCTAGCACAGGCTGGGAAGACCCTCTCTGCTCCTCAGGCACAGCCTCTGCTTCTTCCCAGGTCTCATTGTTAGCTCCTGATGCTGTCACATCACTGAGACAGGAGAGGAAACTGCAAGATCTGGGCCTTAGGTTTAATTTCAATCAGGCTTTTGACTGATGCAGTGGAAGCCTCTGGTGCAGGCCCAGCTCTGTGACTTCCATGCAGGGCATCCCATTGTGTGTCCTGCCAGCTTTGAGAGCTCCTGGCAAAGAGCTTCCAGCCCCTGCAGGTGGGAGCAAGTTTTTCAGCTGCTTTAGCTAAATGCATCCAGGTTCCAGGGCCCTCATTTCATCTCTGGATAGCCCCAGTGCGTTGATGTGCATGGAAATCCATGCCAGCACCTTAGACAGCCCAGCTGAATCCTTGGGAATGCTCCCGGAGCTTTGGGCAGCCCCTGTGCTGCTTGTGGCAGCCCTGTGGATAAAGAGGGTCCTTCCTCCTCTGCGCTGGGGAATGCAGGGCCTTTCACAAGCACTACCATTTGCATAAACCACTTCAACCTCCCATAAATAAACCCCGACAGCAAGATCTTGCAGGAGCTGGCTGGAAGCAGAAAGCTCTGGGTTTTAATTAGTCTCTCACCCTTCCTATATCAAACAACCATCATGGCTCATGTCAAACCAGTGCTTGTTCTAGGGTATAAAAACCACCTGAGTCCCCTGACGGGGCTGAGGGATGTAAAGGTGGAGGGGGGAGATGAATGTTTGGCTTCCAGTGATTCCTGGGCTGGGGTTTCTCTGGCACAGGACTTGCTTGGGGGGACAGGGCAGGGGATTCAGGTCAGGCAATTCAGAGACTCAGCTCTCCTATCCTCAGCTCTGCAGCTGCCTCGTGTGTTCCTCTTTTGGGAGGTAAAAAGGGGTTGTTCCAAGAAGGGATCTTGCAGAAATCCAGGTGTTGGGAAGCCCTTTTAAGAGGAATAGCCCTGATTTCTGCTGGCTAAGTCCTGGTGTGAGCAGTGTGGGTCTGGATTGAGGATCAGGCTTGGCTCTTACATGCCTGTCAGTGCAGACACATCCCTGAGTGTTTTCATTGCTGGGGGAAACAAACCCTTTGGCATGTGCTTCCCTTCACACCCTGTGTGCATGCAGCTGTCTCTGCTTCCTCCCTGCTCACAAGCAGATGGCAGAGCCCGAGAGGAGATGCTCCAGGTGAGTGGGGCTGGGAGCCCTGTGGAGACACAAGTGTGAAGAGACACATCCCTGCCTTGTCAAAATATTGGGATGCCTCCTTAAAGCAGAACAGAAGGGATTGCAAAAGCCACCGGCTCCCCTGGTAACAGCACCCAGGTCCATGTGCGGGCCAGGAGGTGGGTGTTAGCACCGAGCTGTGGGTGGGCTCTGCACCCTGCAGGCATCCTACAAACAGGAACAGAAGCACTGCAATGCCAGGAAGCTCACTGTATCCTGGTTGGTTTGCATTGAGGGCACTGGTGGCTCAGGCTCCTTTGATGGGGCTCAGCAGATAACAGCAATTATAAAATTATTAACAAACCAATGTGCTGCTTCTCTCCAATTAAATGATAAGAGGCGAAGCAAAGGGGCAGATTTTATCATTAGCAGATTACAGGCCCAGCTTGTGCTGATAATAAAGCAGGCACTTTCTAATAGGTTACCTCCAACGTGGCTCCTCAGGTTGTTGTTTTCCTGGAGGAGAAATAAAAAGCACTTTACAGAAGCAGTAACGATGCTGAAAGTGTCTTTATCAGGGACTGTAATGGGAGCGGAACATAAGTGGCACAGAATGCCTCAGGCCGATGCCAATGAGGATAAGAAGAACATCAGGAGTGGGGAGGATGCCCACACAGCAGAGCGCTGGACCAGAACATCTGGAGCCTGTTAAAGACATGAAGCCTTAAGAGGGAGTTTGCTTCAATCAGGGAGGCAGCCTCTGGAAAAGTGGGAAGAGCCACAGGAGGAGGAAGAAAGGAACAGGAGAAGATCTTCTGGATGTGGAAGGAGCGTTTCTCTCCTGTTCTTCTCCCCCTAAAAAGTCAGGTAGGAGCTGAGCTGTGGCTACAAATCCACAGTCCCTTCCCCGGCTGAAATCTGGCCTTTCAGAGGTGATCAAATGTAATCAGGCAGCGCAGAACTCATTCAGCTGCCATGAGATACACTGAAGGAGGAAAATACCAACTGCAGCAGAGGGGAGGCAGAATGAGCTTCCCCTTCCTGACCCTGAAGCAATCAGACCTCGAAGCCTGAAAGCTGGGGTTATTTTCCTCTCTGCAGGCGAGAGACAGCAGTTGAAAGGATAAGAGTCTTCCTCCGTATTTGACTCTCTGCCTTGCTATGTGTTAGGTTGTTAGGCTGGTAAAATATGTAGAGGATGTGATTCCCTTCCTGTTCTGCCATGAGTCAGAAGTCGCTCTGGCTGTGCTGATTTACACAAGCTGAGGGTTTGGCTTCATAAAACCCTACCAGCATCAAGCTGGTGAGGAGGAAAGGT
>JANHGB010045432.1:0-18556 GCA_026283785.1 Coracopsis vasa | reverse complement strand
CCACCCCCACCCCCCCGTTATCAGTGCTAAACGGATAATGAAGAGAAAAAATGACAGAATTGCAGTACTTTCTTATCTAAGAAAAGTCTAAGAAAATCTATTGAGTGCCTGTGCTTTATCCTTTAAATAATTTGAAAAGTTGGAGTTATAACATCTACTTAGAGACAGACTTTAGAATAAAGTACAGAATGGCACATACTGTGTTTTAACCATTTTGTTTCCTATGCATGTTGCACAAAGCCCAGGACCCAACTAGCAGACCAGCATGCAGTGGATATTTGACAATGGAAGCAAGTCCTTCAGAACACTGCAAATTACTGTTGTAACCTTCTTTGCATCCACACTAATCGTTTGCTTTTATGCAGCTGTTATATTTTGGCTCAGGAGATTTTTTTCTCTCCTTTAGGACTTTAGGTTATTTTTTCATAGGCACTTTCTGCAGGTTTTCAGTTTTAATACCATCCTCCTTGCTGATGGCTTATTTGATTCAGGGCTTGCATTCTTGCTTCATTTTTATAATCAACTCTTCCCTTGCAGCAGAACACTGGAGGAAAAAGATTTAAATAAGAATTCTATGACTCTATCATGATTTTTGCTACCATTCCCTTGCACTCTCTGCCTTTCTCTCCCACACCTGTCTGTCTCTCCATAGGAACCAGAGATGAGCGTTATCCGTCTTCTCTTTTTACACTGTAATAAGTAAAAAAGGCCTGTTCGTTCTTCATGGTACAAGATAGGTGTTAAAGGGATATGGGTGTAGAGGATGAGGGGTGTGTTTCGGGTTCTGCATTTTTCCCTTTTGGTTCATTCATGAATGTAGATTCGTGTTCCAGAATTGTTCCAGTCATAAATGGCATGTAAGGAAGAATATGAGCGACTCCTTGTCTTCATGCTGTTCATGAGTTTCTTGCTTAGTTAGTTGGGGTGTTCAGCTTCAGAGGGTGCCAGGAACTGGTCCTTTTAAGTGTGCTTGTTTCGTTTTAGAAAGGTAGCAGTAGACAACTGTAAGGAAGAGAAGGTTTATTGCTTTCTTAGGCAATTTGTAGATAGCTTTTATTATCATTCTCAATGCTCTTATTCCTTAGGAACCCATTACGGTTTCACTAAAGAAGCTGTCTTCTTTAGGATTAAAGCCCTGGAAATCTTGGGAATATTCGAAAAATCTAATTTTATCTTGATTTTGTAAGTTATCAGACATGTAAAGAAAACTTTACTGCTGAACACTGTCGTTCTTATTATTGCGGTTTAGTAGTGATCATTAGTAGTACTGGCCACATGTTTTTTACTTTCCTTAATCAGCTTTCGCAATGATTTGCTGTGTTTATTTAGTTTTAAAACCACTGAAGTTTATCTTACAGCTTTAGGGTCTTGTGGGATTTACTTAGAAAGATAGTCCAGCAGAAGCATAGCTGTAGGCCTGTAAATGCTCCTTTATAAAAGCTTCACTGCAATTACTTCTCTTGCTAAACACCTTTTTGAAGGACTACGTGATGGAAGCAATTCCATGTAACAGGGGTGGAGATGGAGAACAGTCACTTGGCTAACATGGATCTGGCTTGCACTGTTGTCACAGAACATACTTTTGACATCATCTGAGTCACAGCAATATTTTGATGTAAGCTCAGATTCTGGATAACACAGGGTGAGAACCTGAGTGGTGCAGTTTGGGAGGTGGTGGCCAGGATGGAAGATAGCTGGGAAAGACCAAAACAGCCGTTCACAAATACTCTGTCTGGACATATAGGCACCTGCAATTTTGAGCTAAAAGCTGTAATATAGAACACATACAGAAGTGCCCTGTGCAGTGCCTCAGCTGAATGATTTGAAGCTTATTCCCCATTTAAAGATGGTTGAGATTTGTCAAATTGTCTATATACTCCATGCCCTGATGGACTTCCCAATCTTTGTTGGGCTTCTAGCAGGGTAATCTTTGTTGGGCTTCTAGCCATTGTTATCTTTCAGCTAAAGATATTGAAAAGGATCACAAATTCAGTAGTGCACTGTTTTGTATGACATTGTGTTTTTTATAGTCAAATGTCTGGAATGTAACGGATGTTTCAAATATTAAGTCTCGCTGAGAAGCTAAGTGCACGCAGGTTTTCCAGTTATATGGATAAAAAGGAAATCTACTTTCTTAGCTCCCTGCCCCGACTCAGAATCCAAATGCAGCAATATAAAATGGCTCTATTCATTTGGTAAGGACAATATCAAATATGTGAATACAAAAGAATAATGAATATCTTTAGTACTATTGTTACAAAGTATCTCTCATAAAATCTTTTCTATCACAATTCCTCACTTTTGTTTTTAAGTCCTAGTTATTAAGGAGTTTAAGGACTAACTAAATATAGCTTAAAAATTTTGACTTTTAGGTCATACCAAGTAGCTAATTATCTCGGGTATCTTTAGCTAATAAACTGGCTTTAATAGTTTAGTGGTGTGAATGTTTAATTGGTTCCTCATTAAAGCTGCTTTGCGCTTCCAGATTGTTGGGATTTTTCAAAGCAACACGTGTTTGATGAAAACAGTTATGCATTAAAATCTAAACTTTTTAATTTAAATTTTCAACTTTATTCCTTCCACTCCAACTTTATTATCAAATGCTTACAGGAAGTTCTTTGTTAGCCTACAGTGGTAATAATCTCTCCCCTGCCATCATTCCCCTGCTCCCCTTCCCCCTGCTTCCACTACCCCTTCTTCTTAATGATTCCCCTGCTTCCACTACCCCTTCTTCTTCATGGTGAGGAGGCCACATTCTTGGAATTTAAAATATATATGTGCATAGTACACTGTTTATGCAAAATGCCCCATTTCTGATAAGTGTACAAGTAAGGCAGTAAGTGTACAAGTGGGTAGCTGAAGAGATATGGTGAAAAGTTAAAAACAGCACAAAAAAAGTCTCCTTTGAAAACAATACCCAGGCAATATCTGCCTATAGTACGTGGAATCCAAATGATATTCATATAAGAGTGTTGCAACTCGTTGCAAGTAACATTGACAGAAATTTAGACTTACCTTGTGTCCGTCAAGCATTGCTCTTATGCAGGATTTTCTGTTCCATAAGGTTCAAAGCAGTGCTCAGATGTAGCAGTGTTTCAGGATATATATTATCCTGTGCAGTTGTTTTCTTCACATTTAGAAAGTCAATGTGTAATGTATGAGGTAAAATACAATTTAAAATATTGTTGGAAATATGAAACTTTTTTGTTTACAAGAAGCTATATCAAAGTAGTTTCAATTTATGCTCTTTAGCAATGTTTTTCTCTTTTTCATTGTAGAATTATTTCTCTGTAGCACAATTTTATGGAAAATTTCAATGTAATTTCATGTAATGTGAAAAAGGTGCCTAAGGTGCTTAACACTGATGCCTTTTTCTGATTCTGGTAGTTTATTTCTGCTAGTTTATTATACATTTTTTTTCCCCTTGAAATGGCTTACTTGTAGGTATATTGTTGACTTTTGATATAAGTTTTTAAGTCCTTCCTGAAATGGATTAGGCATGGAACAGCTCAAAGGTTAAAACATCAATAATAGTCTACAGGGATATGAACCACTACTAGAAATCATTTGATGTCTCATTAGCTGTCATTGAGATGTATGCTGTAAAGAGGTTTGGTGTTCCTAAACTTGTGTAACCTGTGATACGACATTTTTGAAGTAGCTGATGAAGCCACTGCATACTTGAATAAAAAATCCACCCTGTAAAGTCCTGTGAATTTGTTAGCTCTGTCTTCTTTTCAATTCTTAGAGAAAAGTAGTTTCTTTTCTGGAGTGGATGGAAGGAAAAAAAAAGGAGGGGGACGTGAGGGAAGACTGCTGAGTACATAAGAAGCTTAGCGACCAGAAAGCAAAAGTGGGTTGGTGTTGGCTTGTTTGCATTGTTTGGATTTTTCTTCTGTTTCTCTATTTTTCTTCCGTTTCATTATTTTTCTTCCAGATTAATGAATGACAGCCTCTGAACATGGGGAAAACTGAAACACAAAGCAGAATAGCGTGTGGGGAAAAGAGTACTTGTTTTGGTAGAACATATGCTGGTACATCAATGCAGCTGTCAAATTTTTCCAAGAAAAGAAGACTGAATGGGCCCAGTTGACAGTGAAAGAGTCAGGGACTCTTGAGTTAATTCGCGCACTCATGGAAGCACTTGCACAAAGTAGCAGAAAGTTAGTGGAAACTGAGATAAATTGTAGACAGGGGAAAAATGTGTTTTAATATCTTATGTGTTTCCTTTAAGTAAAACTTTTTTTTCTTAGACCGATTGTTGTGGGCACTGTGTCAGTCCATGAGTGCTGAGTGGCATCACATTTTCCATTTGAATAGGGGCAGACAGAGGGTATGCCATGCTTCATGTGTAATTCTTTATAAATGCTGAATTTAATCATTAATGATGATGGATTAAGATAACACTGGTTGTGTCAGTAGAAATGAAGACTGAGACTCTACTTCTTACAGTTTGGAAGCTGATTTCCCTTTCCAAAGACAGAATGGTCTCTGTCACCAGGTGCAGTGAAGCAAAATTTCACTTCAGTATAGTGAATTACAAAACCTATGTGTTGGGGAGTAGCTAGTAGAAGCCTTGACCATGAAAAAGTGTAGGGTCTATATTTCAGGAATATAATGTGAGGTATGTGTGTGTTTGCTTAAATCCATTAAAAATACCTCAAGAATTTCAGATGATTCAATATGAAACATCTAAGCCATAGCTGAGCCTGAAAGGCCATCTACCTATATATAATTACTTTTTCTCAAGTTCAGTTAGTTTTATTTCCTCTGTTTGCAGAATAACCACCCAGGCGCTATATAGAACATGAAATATTTTGCTGCAATTGTGTTTTATAAACCAGAATTCTTTAAATGACAGTACTAGAGGAAAAGCAGAAGTGAAAAATTAAGACGTTATTTACCTCTAAATGGTCTTGGAAGTGACATTGAAAACTTAAGAACTGCACAATACATTGTGCTACAAAACTTATGTTGCATGTCAGTAATAAAAGCTTGAGCTTTGAATGCATGGCGCTTATTTTTCTGAATTACGTGTGTGGAAAAAAAGGGTGTCTTAACTTTGTTTTTTCTGCTCTGGGTGAAACATTTTTGCCTATTTCCAACTTCTCATCTGTTGATAGTTTCAGTGGATTTTATTTTTACCTGCTGAGAATGTTGCCGCGTAGAGAAATCACCCAAAGAGCTGAAATTTAATTTAGATCACGTAAGCGTTTAGGTTCTAGCAGGATATATGAGCAAGTATCAGTGTGATTTTAGTCAGTGCTAAAATACTTGCTATGGTTTCTGACCTAATGGTATATCAGCTCATTTTAGAAATGGCATAGCAGGAAGAAGTGTTTCTATATGCAAATTAGAACTAATAAGCAAGCAGATCCTGAAGGAAAGCAAGATGATGTCTTTTACAGAAAGGAGGATAGAAATAATTGGAAATGGAAAATAGCTTCAGAAAGATAGAAAACAGCTTAGTGTACACATTGCGTCTCTCTTAATCCAGCAAGCAATTTTTTCCCAGTAGTTGCTTGATCTGTGGGTGATATATGTAAGTTGTGTTAAATTTTTACATGAAGTATTCTGTTACTATGGTGATAGGTGCCACTCCACGCAGATTGTTCAAATAAAATTAAGGCAATTCTTTGTACTCAGTAAGCTGGGTAATTGCTATTAGTTTGTACACAAGGGTTATGAACTTGGAGAACTGCAGGTTCATTAAGCATTCAGGGAAATGCTCTAGACTTTTAGAAGCATTTGTGTAGGTTGCATAGGAAAGGTCCTTTTATGTAGCATTTATTTAATAGCTTGCATTATATTTTTCACAATAGATATTTTTTTCCTCTTCCCTTAGTATCTTAAATTGCGTGTGCTCACTGTTCTGTTTTCTCCTACCTCTGTCAGTTCTTACGCATGTTTCTGATGGGGGAGGGCAGAGTGGGTTGCTGCAGATACAGATGAGCTCTGGCTTCAGTGTGGAGGGGCAGGGAATAGAGTGAGGATGCCATAGACCAAGTGGCAAGAAACTGCAGGAATTGAATGATTTTGTGTAGTTGGAAAGACAGTGCGTATTTCTGAACGGCAGTGGGATTGAAATCGACAGGATTTGTGTGGGAAGCGAAAAGGAGTTGAAAATGGCACCCAGGTTGTGAGCTTGTGGGACATAAGGTGGTGGAGTTGTTGACAGAGATAGGGAAAGAGGGGGGAAGCAGGGAGGGTTTGGGAAGAAACGTGATTTCAGCTTTTCAGCATAATGTGCTAGGGCTGGTGGCAAATATCCAAAAGGAGATTCTGAACTGTGAATGTGAACAGAAGGGACAAGAGATCTGTGACTCATCCGCACAGAGATGATAATTAAAGCAGCATGATTTTAGGAGGCTGCTGAGCAATAGGGAAGTGGTTGCAGAAAAGGGGAGAGTTGAGGATATTGCTCCCTGGGGTTGTTGCAGTCAGAAGGAGGAAGAGCAGCCATGACAGGTTCCTCTTGGATCAGCTCAGTGGGAAAAAAAAAGTCAGGGAAAGCGTGTACTTTAGACATCCACTTACAAATACAGAATAGGTTTCACACAAATGGCTGTGTGATTTTAAAAATTCATGGCAGCAGCCAAGGATTTCCCCTTCCACTTTCTCTGTTACAAACATTTTTACTTGTCAGTGTCCCCAAGGCCGACATTTCTTGTATCCAAAATCCTGTTAGACCTCTCAAAATCTAAGACGTAAGAAAGCACCTCAGGAAACCTCTGCCTGTGTCACGCTCTTAATTCGTTGCCTGTTGCCAGAGGAGAATGTTATCTGCTTGCCAGCTTCTGTAGCTGTGGGGATATTTAAGAGTTTCTTGTTTCTTGTGTTTTTGAAGGGCAGTTGGAGGAAAGGGGATTGAACAGAGCTGTATGTCTGATGATTTGTATTTTGTTGTTCTAGTAATTACTCAGACATACCTATAAATCATAGCCTGAGTGGAATTCCCTAATATTATTCAAATTCTAATCGTCGTGCTGTATAGAATACAGTGTTTTGCCATAGCCCATATTATATCTATCAAGCTTATTTTTTTCAAAGCTGTCTTTGTAATCTTGCCATCATATGTATTATATATATTTTTCATGCATTTTCTAAGTAGTGAAAGGCTAAATTAACTCAACCTATCTTATCCTTGTACCTTTTTGGAAATTATATACTCCTGTTTTGGTCCAAGAAAAGCGATGAAAGGTAATAATAAGTGAACATACTATGAAAGCTATAAACTTTTGCCTTCTTCATGTGTTGGCAGAGCTCAAGACATTGTCATAAGTGTTGTTAAGAACTTTTGTGGGAACCTTCAGTGACTACTCCAGCAAACCTCAGTCTTGTGGCTTTCTTGTCATAGCTGAATTGGGCAGAATTCAAACCAAATGAGCCTTTCTAGACCCAGTGGCATAAATTCCCTACAGCTAGTGACACTTGAACAGGCTCATTGTGGGCACCTTGAAGCTAGAACAACTTATTCTGAAGGGACTTGGAGTTATGATCTGAGCGTTCTCGGGTTAATTATTTTGTATTGTTGTGAACTAGCAAGACCAACAGACCATCCATTAGAGATATCCTGGTATTAAAGGATTCAGTTACAGTTATAATCAATTTGAGAAGCAAAGGGTTTAAAGGATTTAAAGGATGGCTTGGCTTGATTCCAACCTATGGTTACATTGCTCAAGAGAGATTTTATGCCAAAGGTTTGGCAATGCATGAGAGTCTGAACCTTCTTTTAGCAATCATGTAATTCGTTATTTTTGTTACAAATAGATAACTGAAATTACGTAGTTTAGACCATTTTGCGTGACTTCAAAATAATGGTGACAGCAATTCTATCAGACATCTGTTTTTAAGCAGTGCATAAAATCTAGCTGCTGCCCTCTTAAAACTAGGCATGGAAGATGTGTGGAATTGCTCTTGAAAGATGCATTACCCAGGCAATTTCACTACCTCTTTCGAAATTGTGTCCTTAACCTTGCCTACATTTTATCAGCAAAGTGCTGGTGGAAAGAGCGCAGTGTTCACAAACACACACATGTAATTTGCCCTCATGTAAATTCAGTTAAACTGCAGTGGAAAACAAAATTTAAAAACAGTGAAGAAGCTTCACCAGAAGCAGCTTCAAAGTTGTCTGGAAAAGGAACACTTTTGTGGCAAGTTCTTGTTCTTCACAAGTTGCTCCACTTGGCTCCACCTCTGTAGCACCACACAGCCTGCTTCTGAGCAATGCTGCTCATCGTATGTATTCACAAAGGACATTTTGTGGCTAATATGTTAACTGAGAGTCTGGAGATCGGGTTTTTGTTCTTAACAATTGTGTAACCTGCTTCTGTATCAGTTCTGCCTAGAAATTTCCTTGCCTTGGAGGAAAAAATAAATTAGGATGACTAAATATACGTGAGCAACTAAGACATTCTGCGGGACAGGAAAATACAGTGAAAGAAATCCATGCCCTCTCGTGAGCATTCTGATCTAAGGATTACTAGAAATGCTGAAATATTGCCGATTCATTGCTGAAAGAATTAATAAACATATTTCTGTAATTCTCCTTTTTTTATCCCATAACTATTTGTATGTATAACTTTTTCTTTTCTGAGCTAGCATAACTTTATTCTGAAGTTAAGTCATGGATTTGACAGGAACTTAAGCCTGCCAAGAGGAATGCAGTGCAGCAGCTGCTTAGAATACATGGCTAAACCACAAATAATAATAGTAGTAACAATGATGGTATGTTTCAAGATATCCTGCAAGAACCCTGTGAGAAGAAGTGTGTGACAGATAAATGCAATAGGTAATTTGGCAGGTTGCCGACTCGGACTTTTAAACCAGATCATATATGTGAAAAATTAGAAGTGTTTTCTGCTGAATGTTATCCTATAGTTATAGTACTGGAGAACTGCATGAACTTTTTTCCCTATGAGCAGTACCAGGACTTTGCAGATCTTTTTATCTCAGTACTTCACATGCGTTGAGATTTAGCCAACTTGGATGGCAAAGAAATGGGCTAAAAATTAAAAAAAAATTCTGCTGTAATTAGCTGACCTAAAAATAAAATGGAAAAATAAAGCATCATAAACATTGCTCTTGAAAAATGAAGCCCACAAATATTTTTATTTTATGTATGTTGCCTCATGTGTGGATTGTTCTAGCAGTGTCTAGGGCAGGGTGAGGTGTGTACATTTTGCAGCATTGTCACCAGTCAGGGCTTCCTAATTCAGTGCATTTAAATGTCTTCAGTAATTACGATTTATGACATTATGATAGAATCTATGCAGATAAAACTTGTAAGTTTTGTAGAAATAATGCAGAATTGCGGTTATGAAAGTCAGAAGTTCTGGAAGAAGTGATGCCTCACAGTTGCAGTTGAACATAGGTTTTGCCAGCCTTAAACAAAGGTTTTAAATATTATACCAGGATTGAAAGTACAGAAGAACTCTCCTTTCCCTCATTGTTGTGATTTGTTCTTGCTTTTCTTACCTTCCTCCCTTACTGCCTTTTTTTTTTGTTTTTTACCTTCTTCTTCTAGCTTTGAACTTCATGTTTCCTTTTTTTAGGATCTTAGCCAAGTTCCAGCTGCCTCCACAAAGGTCACTTTTGCCATTTTTTGCACATACAACAGAGCTGGAAAGAGTGACTATGAAAATATGATACTAGTAATTAAGTTGTTGCATAATATGCTGCTTTTATTTATCTTTCTTTGTAGATGATGCTGTCCCATTTTCCTCTCTGAAAGTGCTAATGACCAATATTTGACTACATCTTCAGGAAGTATAAATTAACATGGAATTGCTTTTGTTGCTTTATTAGCAATCTGTGTCATTAATATTTTAGAAAATAATGCACATTTGAGGATAACCTTGTGCTGTTTCAGCTGAGGTTTTCTTTGATTGGTTGAATGAAGGTTATAACATAGGTTAGCTGTAGTTATACTTTGTCAGTGTATATATGTGTGGAGCTGAGAGAATAAACAGATAAAAGTAAAATATCTTCTCCTTGCTGTATCTGTGTATTTCAGTTCAGGGGTAATGACTGTATTGTTTCACTAAGTGAATAGCAAATTATTAGCTTGTGTAGGAGTAAAGCTTCACTGCAGATTTTTTGTGTGTTCCTTGTTTTCTAAAGTAGAAAAAGGTTGATGTTAAACTTGCATATAATCTGTTTCCTAACTTAATTGCAATGTTTTGATACTGTGGTTAAACAGATACTAAGATCTTTCAAGAGTAAGATATGGGCTTGTAGTCCAGGTATATGTATGAGATGTTCTCCAGCTGTGGGTGTTATGTTATTAAAAATACAAATTTATGTCTAATTGCATAGTTAGTGACTCTTTTTATATTTCTCAAGTGCTTTAAGTTCTTTTAGTTGAAATGAAATGGGTATGAAAAAGCAATAATTGTGAATGGAAAAGGCCCCCAGTAATAAGTATTCAGCTTATCGTTCTACCTAAGGGATGTTTGAAGACAATGGGCACAGTTAGCCTCAGCACTTGCTTAAAGATAAATCACAAAGGAGTGGAGTGACTTAAAAAAATCTAGGGGGAAATAAACTTCACTATGAAAGAAAATGACATGGAGGTTTGCTCTTGGAGTCATTCAGAATCAGCCTCAGCCCTCATCTCCGTGGATGGCTGCAGGAAGTTAAAATGAGCTTGCTGCGATGCAGGGATCAGCTCGGTGACCTTTTCTAGGTTTCTTTGAATCCTACACTTCAGGGCTGCTCAGGGCTTTGTATGGATGTTTGCATTCCTGCACATTTTCCTGAGTTCATGCTTGAATTATGTTTAGTGGAATGTCATTCATGTGTTGAAAATGTGTATTTTAGAATTGTTTGGGAGTTTTTTGCCTAAGCGTTTGCTCTCTTCCAAATTTTCTGTGTTCTGTGGTTTACTGAACTGTTAATTTTTCTCTTGCCTGCTATGCAATGAACTCATTTAGCTATTATTCTTCCCTGGATTTGTAGGGAATTGCGTGTTGAGGAGATAATTTCAGGATGAGGCCACCTGCTCCTATGCGTAGACTGGATGCCAGCGAAGTTTTCCGCTTGCTTTACTGTCTTCTGTAGACTCAGAAATATTTACATATATATATGTAATGAAATAAGCATACTCCTTTAGCTTCCTTCATGGTTGTGTGAAGAGTTTCATTTCAAGGATGTAGCAGTGTTTCTCTGTTATCCTCCATTTTCTTGATTGTACTATACCTCTACAGCATTTAAGAACCCAGAATCTTTTTTCCCTTAGTAGTGAGACTTCTCAAAAAGTATGCTCTTCAAGATGAATGTTTAACTTATAGTAAAATCTTCCTATTACCAATAAAATCATTATGTCTACCTAAAAGCACTTCTTTTTTTTCTTCAATATAAATGTTATAATCCCCTCCTGCTATTTTTGCAAAATGATTCATAAGAAACCATGTAGAACATAGATGTATCCAGATTGAAAATGTTACATGTCCTCCCACATATAACAATGAAATGTGTGTTTTCCTACTAAGATTGCAAATACTTCATTGATGTCTGCATATAATTAAATGTGGTAGATTTTCTTTCCGGCTCTACTTACTGGCAAATGTTTCCTGAATGCCAACAGCTGTTATTAGGAAAATGCTCCCTATCAACCTGCTGCTTCTGCATAGGCTGCTTTATATAAAGCTTAAGAACACATTGACTTTTCTTTCCCAAGTAATGCTAGAACCATTTCATGGATTAAAAGTTCATTAAAAAAAAGCAAACCCAGTTGCATATAACAAGTTGCTTTTCTAATAAGATCAACTAATTTAAGAATTAAACTTAAACCATGAAAACTTAGTCACATTTTTCATCTGGGTTATTAGGCAGGATATAAAGCATCTGTTCTAAACAGGGTTTGCACTAATTACCATAAAACTACAGGATCTTAGAATTCTAAGAGTTATTCCTTCACCAATTTGGTTGTATTTCATGTGCTTCCAGCATTATTAATTCAATTTCTCTATATATCCACCGAGGTTTTGGCCTGTTAGAAAGACTTCCACAGCCCTCAGCCTCCCATCTGTTAATCTTGCTTATAGGAGCTACCTCGCATGCTACATAAGGTGGCAAAGAATGTGCATGCAGTCCCCAGCAGTCTGTATGGAATAAGATAGTCCGACTCAAGTTTCCTGTGCGTTTTGTGTTCCACATTTGTCTTCCCTCACATTGCATGGAGTGTTATAAACAAACAGTGGTTTCCTTTTCTCTTTTTCCTCCTCCCAGTGTTTTCCTCCTCTTCTTTGGCAAGGTGTGCAAACATGTCAGTTCAACTCAGCTCAGCAAGAGTTGTTTAGCTTCATTTTCTTTCTTAGTTACTAAAGACTACTGCTAGTACATCTGTTTTTTTCAGTCTTACCACTGAAAGTGGGTCATTTTTGTCCATGGCCAGGGACTGCTGTTTGAAGCCGCTTGTCTGGCGTGCATGTGACTAGCTGGTATGTGCCAAAAGGATGCAAATTGGAGGAAGATCAGTATCTGTCTCAAGGAAGGAAGCAACAAGAACTAGTCAAGAGATATAAACATTTATCAGTATTTCCTTTCTGTGGTGGCTTTACATTAAATTTACATGAATCTCTCCATTCTGTTTAAGACTTTGAAATATTTTGTTTCTTCTTTGATTCTTTTTCAATTAAGTTTAATTCTTTTCAAGAATAAATCTAGGAAGGGTGGATGACTGGATCAATTTAACCTGCCTTTTCTGCTTTACTCTTTCAGGACTGCACAGTATACGAAACAGAGAATAAAATTCTCCATGTGGTGAGTAGTGTTTGGATTTCTATTAATAAATATATTTGTATAGACTACATAGAATTACAGACCTGTGTGTTTCATGCTTTTTCTGCAGTGCCAGTGTGATAATGAACTAGTCTGGGTATGACTGAGTGAACGTCATGTATGGAACTAGTGGTAAATAAGTAGTGATTTTATGGAAGCTGAGCTTGGCATATGAGAGGCCAGGAACTTTGCAAGGGCTTGTGTTTGGCTCAGATCCATCTGTTATTTGTAAACCATGGTCAGAAGAATGATTTTGAAAAATAGCATCTTTTTCTTTTTTTTTTTTTTTTTTTTTTTCCACTGAGAGAGCTGGTTGCTAGGCTTCTATGAAATCATATATATTTATGTAAGTGATATAGCCACATTTATACAGCTTTATTCCTCATAGGAGAATGCACCTAGCCTAGTGATAGGAAAATTAAAGCAATTCTTTCCTTTTGAACTCTCAGCATAAATACAACTGTTTCCAGAATCTATAGCGCTATTGATAATAAATAAAGCCTATGAAAGTCATCAGGGCATCAGAAATCAGAACGCAGGGTGAGTTTGAAAGGCTGGTACTTGGTGGATGAAGAATCAAAAGCTTGAGTAAACTTTGCACCTAAGTTTGAGATACTCAATTGTGTTTCATGTTGTTGCTGTAGTTTAGTGAGTATAAAGTTAGCCCAGAGCTTGTTTCTGAAAGTTAGATACAAAGATAATCTTCTTAAGAATGAGTAATAGATTGGTTTAGTTTATTCACTGTATTTCTCATTTAAGAGGGCTTTGATATCTTCTGATTCTTATTGTAAAAGCTTAATGAAGAAAATACTGCATTTCTTTGAAAAGATGGACATCCCAGTAAACGTTGCTGTACTTTTTTTTTTTCTCCTTTTCAGTGCTCCCATATCAAATGCTTGGCAAGCTGAATTCTATAAGCTTTTGATGCTTTGATTTCACAGTGACATGGAATAAAACATCTCCTTGTATTTTCAAGTTTCACTGACAGACACTTTCACCCTGTGGGACACAAAGAATTAGCCATTTTAGTGAGGCTGACATCATCACCATCTTTCTTTGCTAGGCTGATCTTTACAAGTACTTAAGTCATTAAGTTTTTAATTGCATAATCTCGGCAAAAGTGCTATTAAGCTTGAAATTGTTGTGTTCAATGCATGTTTGTTTTCTGCTAGAAGAACCAAGAGTTCTGAGTTCTGCTATCTACAGTATATATATCTTTTATAAATTAATAAAAAGGATTGGGAAGGGAGCTGGCAGTGTTTAGAGCTAATGAAGCATCCATTAATATAATCTTCAACAGAAAATTTTGAGGAAACTGGGAGGGATTTTTTTAAGATATGTGAGTGCACAAATTTAAGGTAGGTTTCAAAAGTTATCTTACAACATTCAGACTCATATCGGCTTATTTCTTTAATCCACAGTAGCTTTATTGTGGTGACAGGTGGACATATGTATTATTATGGAGAGCTTAATTAGCTTCCACGATTAGTGCTCAAGCTTGCAAGGAAACCAGAACAGAGCGCTGAATGTTTTACTGAAGCCTGGGATTAAAATGACTATATGTATTACACATCACTTGGATCATTTCTGACCATGCTGCATTTTAGCTGATGGATGGGATTTTATGGGGCAAAAGCTGACCAAAAGCAGTTGAGGAAAGAGGTAAATCTGTGATTGAATAATTAAAATATAGGATTTTAAATCATGTTTGAATTTTAAAGGGAATATTTTACATGTGTGGCTGAAAAGGTTGGTGATAGAATTGGAATTTAAAACAGTGTACCCTCTAACTACATTTCTTGGAAGAAAGAAAAAGGTGTTGTAGCTTTAGCCCATTAGACAATCTGAGGAGGAGCAATCTAGCAGGTTGATTAAAAAAATAGGACAAAAGCCTGCTTATGTCAAGATCTTGAGAACGTGCATGGTATTTTTATGCCAGTGTCAAAGAAGAGAGATGTTAGATACCTACTGAGATAACAATATTTGAATGCAAAAACTAGATTAATGTTCTAGAGGGGGATTAAGAATTTAAATCTCCTGTGACAGACTGTGCATCCAGTAAATTTAGAGGTGAACGTTAAAAAGAAGATTCTCTGATATAAAGAGAATAGTAGTAAATTTGGTAGAGGTGTAGAAAGAATCTTGAATGAGAAATGCTAGGAGAAAGGTTGGGAAGATAGGATATTATATGGAGAGAAAGTGAATTCTCTCTTCTTAAAGCCAAAGACCAAGCTATTGCAAGTCCATTTTCTGAGTAGTTTCCCCATCTGCAAACTGTGCAGATTCCTGAAGGTAGCAGAAATGGTGTCTGGCCAGCATCATGTACAGCTGCCTTTGAATGAGCAGATGCCAATGTATAGCTGTGTTTGCTAGAATGACTTAGAGAAGAAATTGAATCCAAAACCATGGGCTCACCTCATATGATTTTGCTACCATGTTCTCTTCCAGACGCAATGAAACAATGTTCTTCACAAAAGCAAAAGGCAATGACTTACAACTAATCAGCAATTCATGCAGTTAGCCTAAGGAAATCCTTGTTACAAGGTATTGTTCCCACTAAAGATTGAAGTCAAATTTTAAGAGATCCTTCTTACATAAGTAAAAAAGAGCTACAGCTGCAGAAATTAAAATAAATTTTTCAGTTATGTACTCTTATTTTTTAGGACACCAAGAAATTTACCACCTTGGGAGCACATCATTGGATCAAAGTACCTGATTCTTAGCTATGTTACCTATTGCTGGTCCAGTGCTTTACTTCAGTTTGAACCTGTGTTTTAGGTTAAACATCTCCATTGTACACATAGCTCAAAGTGTTATTTTGGACTTGTGTGCAATGATTCAGGGGCTTGAGTTCTGTAAGATGCACACGTCTCCTGTGGGGATGCTGCCTATTCCCCCTGGAGCGAGCCTACACCTCTCCTATGAGGAAAGGCTGACAGAGTTGGGGTTGTTCAGCCTGGAGAAGTCTCTGGGGAGACCTTTCTGTGGCCTTTCAGTAATTCAAAAGGGGCCCGTAAGAAAGATGGCGAGAGACTTTTTAGCAGGATCTCTTCTGATAGGACAAGGGGTAATGGTTTTAAACTAAAAGAGGGGAGATTCAGGCTATGAGGAATATGAGGATGTGAGGAATAAATGTTTTACAGTGTGGGTGGTAAAATGTTGGAGCAGGTTGCCCAGAGAGGTGGTGGATATGCCACCCATGGAGACATTCAAGGCCAGGGTGGATGTGGTTCTGGGCAACCTGATCTAGTTTGAAGATATCCCTGCTTATTATAGACAGGTAGACTAGATGACCTTTGGAAGTCCTTTGCAACTCAAATCATTCTATGACTGTATACTTTGTGCCAAATCGGGGGGAAAGAGTGTGTGTGGGCACAGGTGGGGGATGTGAGACCACTCTGCTGCTATTGAAGTGCATCCATGGATATCTCCAAAGTTAACTCGTCACTAAGTCTTCATGCTTTCCTCTAAATCAATGAGGAGAAGGCAGCATCCCCTATCAAAGGCAAGATCCTCATTTAGATAACTGACTGGTTTGCTTTAATCAGGAAGGGCCAGAAAACAGTTGATGTGCTCATATTCTAATGGCAGTAATTTGTTTTGAAAAGCAAATGAATGCTCTCTTTCTTTCAGACATGGCAGTGTGGATGTTCATGTGGAGAGACTGCTGAATCACCTTGTCCATAGATAGTATATTTTAGCATCAATAAACTTCTTCAGATGTTAGCTTTTTTAGATATCACAAATATAGTTGAGAAATAGTATTCTGTGGAGGCAGAACTGTATAGCTTCAGTTTATCTTGAAGAAATAGATGTCTTTCTTTGCTCCGGGCAATTTGAGTTTCAAATGTTATATAAAAGCATTTTGATTGTCACAATGTTAGGTGAAGTAGTAAACTAATCTGTGTTCAACTAAACACATAAAATTTATCTAAAGTAAAAAGGTCTTATGGAAAACTGATGAAGTTTTAAGAAGAAATTACCTACTTCAACTTGTTTATTTCTTCTACATGTAGCTGCAAAATGTGTCTGGGAAAAAGTGTCTTTTCTACGATTTTCTGCCCTAGAATTGCAGGTGTGTTGAACCTACTTCAAAGACAACTATAGGTCTTAAATTTTTGTTCCTTTTTTTTTTTTTTTTTTTCCTGTTAATTCATTCACAGAAACACTTGGTTTCTGTGGAATAAGAAGCATAAAACCACACAGGAATAATGTGTTGGTATTTGCTCATTAAAATGTTGATACTTCTGAAATATTGAGGAACACAGGGAAATGCTTCATATTTCTACCACTTCATTTCTCAGTATGTTTTCTCCAGCTTACCTTTTGCTCAGCAAGTGATGCAATAAATAAATAAATAATTAAATTATAATAGTTGTAGTAACTTATATAGTTAGAAACTAATACAGATAGAAAGTAAATATCACCAGAAAATGATAACCAGCATTTAGAATCAGTATTTAGAATCCTGATACTGATTAACTCGAGATGATGAAACATATGGAAAACTGATCAGCTTAAAAAAAGGTGTCAGTTCTGATTATTTGGGCAGTTTTAAGTTAATTGTTGCAAAACTCTGAATAGACCTGTAAAATCTTTGAAGAATAATTCATTGATTCCATCCAGCTGTTCAAGGCTATATATGATGGAAATATCTAGTTCAGATTAATCCATGTGAAGCAGGAGAGTATTAAAGTAAGAGCAAAGCAAGGGCTAATTATAGAAAGTAGAAGCCAGGCATCAGTCAGATGAATAATAAGTTTTAACTGAGTTTTCTTTTTAGTTTAATTCTATAAAAAGAATGTTTTCATAAGGAATTTAATTTTATTAAAATTACGCTATTTTTACCTGAAAAAATCCTCACAATTTTATTGAGTTGGAAAACTGTAGAAAGTAGAACTGCAGAGTGAAGTTAATATCCAGGAGGTTTTCAAAAACAAATGAGCTATTTAAAATAAAAAAGAGTTACTAAACTGAAAAAGAAAAGAAAAAGTAATGGATCAGAATGTTCTTTTTTTTCTAAGAGCCTTGAAGAAACCACAGTTATGATAATTCACTCCTGCCTACTGTATTTGAATATTTGTTATAGAACTGTAATTGACAAAAAAATACATTGTTAAAGGCATAATTTCTATAGTCTTATTAAAGAAAAAGAAAAGAAAAAGTAAGTACCTTTTTCTTTTAAATAGTCTGTACCTTGAAAATTGGGCCCAGCAAACTTCACTGTAATAGAAGCCTCTCTTTTTGCATCTAAAATAAGATTTAGTTCAGTGTGTAAATTCCATGTATATACAAATGCAAATGCGGGGCTAATTGGTTCTAAAAGTGCTGGAGTTCCTGATGTATTCCCTATGGTACAACAAATGTTTTGGACTAAAATCAATTGAATAATAATTATTTGGTTTGACTTAAGCTGACTAGTTAGACTTCATCCTGAAACTCATGTAGCAAGTTGCTTTGTCTTGTACAGTTCTAACTAACTGAGATTTTGGGTTTTTTTTTTCTTTTTTTTTCCCAAGCAGATTAAAGTTAACATTGCCAAGACATTTTTTTCTTACTTTTAGCCTAGAATGCCCACATGTCCTATTGGCATCCTATCCCTCATTCAAATGACATGGGTGAGAGAGTTGATAGGGGAGGCTGGTGCTATTCTTGCGCTCAGCCCTGGAAATATGTTTGAGCCAGGATGCTTCAGTATAGAATCATAGAATAGTTAGGGTTGGAAAGGACCTTAAGATCATCAAGTTCCAACCCCCCTGCCATGGGCAGGGAC
>JANHGB010045431.1:0-23706 GCA_026283785.1 Coracopsis vasa | reverse complement strand
CCGAACCACACAGCTTGGTGTCATCGGCAAACTTGCTGAGGGCGCACTCAATCCCACTGTCCATGTCACCGACAAAGGTGTTGAACAAGACCGTCCCAACACCGATACCTCAGATACACCACTCATTACTGGTCTCCAGCCGGACATTGAGCCATTGACCACAACTCTTCACATGTGGCCATCCAGCCAGTTCTTTATCCACCGAGTGGTCCACCTATCAAATTGGCGTCTCTCCAATTTAGAGACAAGGATGTCATGCGGGACAGTGTTGAAAATTTTGCACAAATTGTTTATTCATAATATTGCAGGAAAGATAGTAAGTCCTTTAATGTGCACATTACTGTGTTTGGAGAAAGAAAAGAAATAGGCTTAATTTGTCATAAACTTTTTTTTTATTTTTGTTCCTGCTGACCTCCTTATGGTTAAGAGATTTATTTCTTCTGCACGGCAGTCCAGCCCTTGTCCTTTACGTGTCTTGCCTGATTGCAGAGCAGGTATTTGCTATTCAAAGGGACCAGGCTGCAATGCTAGCAAAGATCTTTCTGTTCATGTCTACATTAGTTTTCAATAGTGCAACCAATATGTACATGAGAGGGGGAAAATATCAACTCACAGGAGTAATTTCATTAGCAAGTTAAATCATTCTCATGTGTCAGCTGTGTTTCAGGAAGGGAAAAGCTCTCACTAAACTGTTTTCCATGGGTGATTGTGTCACTCATGAAGGCTGCTGAAATTAAGGGAGGGTATTTGAATCTTTCACATGGTTGCTTTTCTGTCCTAGTTCGCATGAAACACTCTTAAATTCACAGCATTTTTGATCCATGAGCCCAAATAGCTTTCGTAGTATCTAATTTATAAGCTAAACCAGACATCTCTGGGGCTGTCAGAAAATACACATGGATGCTTTTCCTTTTACTAATAAAATCTAGTAACATCAGTTGTCTCCAATGTTTCTGCAAACAAACAAAAAAGAATCTGCTTCAGCTCCCTCATCCACTTGTGGGAAGAAGCTGATTTCTTAAACAGAAATGTGAGCAACCGTGTTTAAAGTAGTGCAGATGGCGTAACTATATGCTGTATCTAAATGTTTTCACTGTAGAGAAGGAGGAGCGTGTATTTTGAACCTCCAAGTTTTTCCTCTTCTTCATTTCTCTGTTAATTATTCAAGCTGTTATGAAGCAGAATATACCTGGAGAAATCAAAAAGCAGTTGCACAGAGCAAAATGAATTAAAGTTCATTTCAGAGCAGAAGGGAAATATAGGAAAATCTGTAGGCAAGACTTCAGGAGGAGCCAAGGCATGGAAGTAAACTCCTGCTCCTTTTCCTGTTCATCTGGCCTCATGGGACCTCGTAACTGTCCTGCTTAATGCAGGTAACAGATGGTGGTTTGAATGGTCCAGTGTGAAATGTCCATGTGCACTCTTGGAGGAGGATTTGGAGATGGTTCTTCTCTTTGTGGTGGAGACATAATGATGTCACAAACAGGACACTAGTGCCCAATAGATGTCTAAATGTCCTTGTGCCTCAGTCCCTTCCCTGCAGAGGGGCAGCTCTTTGCATGATTGTCATGACTTAACCTCAGCCAGCACCTAAGTGCCATGCAGCCATTCACTCACGTCAACCCCCAATCCAGTAGAATGGGTAGGAAAACTGGAAAAGAGCTAAAAACCTGTGGGTTGGGATAAAAACAGTCTAATAACTGAAATAAAAGTAAAATATAGTAACAAAACCAACAAGAAATAGAGGAAGTAAACACCCTCCCTCCCTCACCCAAAAAAAAGAAAAGGCCCAAACATACAAAAAAAGCCCAGTAAAAAAGTGATTCACAATACAATTGCTCACCACTCACTGACTGACACCCAGATCGATGCGAGCAGCAGTCAGCCCCTCCTGACCAGCTCCCTCTGATTTATATACTGAGCATGACATTCTGTGGCATGGAAAGGCATGGTATGATGTGGAATATCCCTTTGGCTAATTTGGATCAGGTGTCCTGTCTCTGCTCCCTCCCAGCTTCTCATGCCCCTCCTCACTGGCAGAGCATGGGACACTGAAAAGTCCTTGATAAGGGCAAGTGCTACTGAACAACAACTGAAATACTGGTGTGTTACCAGCATTATTCTCAAACTAAATCTAAACCACAGCACTGTACCAGCTAGTAGGAAGAGAATTATCCCAGCTGAAACAAGGACAATGACCAAGACACTGGGTTTGGCAAATCCCTCATACATGGAGGTAAACTAATACCTTACTGCCACTTTTCTGCTCTCTCTCATATTGAAAATCCCAGTTAAGCTACTAAGATTCAAAACAGTGACAGGCAGTTATTTTGGCACCAACATCACTGGGTTGTCCTTGAGTCCAGGTGTTTGTTCATCCCATGGATGAGCCATTAGCATCTTGTCTGTGAACTACCCTGTAAGTTCCCTTTCTCTCTCTTTTCTGCAGTATTTGTATGTTTGAGGGGCCTTGTGCATATGAAGCATTTAGCAAAGGGGCTGTAAAGGCAGGACATTAGGCTCTGCTAGGTCTAAACAAAAAGAACAGGTTATAAATTTCTGTCTGCAATATTTCACTTTGATCTCATATTTAAGTGCTTTGAGATTTAGAGTCCATTCAGTAGTTGAGATGTTGCCTAGTTACCATTTTTGATATCACAGGGAAAGAATAAATGAAATGACATTTTAATATTAAATGCACTGGCTTGAGAATTGCAGATGTGCTCCCTGTGTGTCAGGCAGCCAAATCAGAAATCCTCTTTTGAAAAAGCTCTGATGCTTTCTGGTAGACTCTGAAAACTGTCCTTTTTATGTTTTTTTAATTTTTTATTAAAAGCAATCCCTGCATTGCCTTTGCTCTGTAGTAGGGATTCTAAGACAGGGCATTTTGTTAGCAGGGCCCATTAACCCTAAGCATAAATTCGTGCTACTGGGCATGCTGGTTTGGGCACAGAAAAGTCCATTAGCCACGACCCCAGTCATTGCTCACTGTTGTGGTGTCCTGGTCTGTAGTGCTATATTTGAACTGCCACGTACTCAGCATACTCATCACAATACATTTACAGAGTTCCCCACCAAGCTGCCTTAGGAGAGCAGACAGCTACTGCTGTTCAATGACGACAATTTACAGGCAATGCCTGCTTTTGAGGTGACTCTTGTCTGCTGACCATATTTCATCTTCAGTGCCTTGCAACATAAGAATTATGCTTTATTCTTGCTTCCCGACCCTGACATTTGAGGAGAAGTGTGCGTGGTGCTCAGAAATCTTTCATTTTGCAGCAGCTGTCTAATCAGCAAAAAGGTGAATGTCTGGGCAGGCACACTGGAAACTTCTTGGGATACCTCCTGATTGTTGAAAATCACCACATACGTAACAATGGGCTTATTTAGTGTTATCTGCCATGCAGAAGACATCAGTCCCTGTCCCTCAGTCAGCCCATTGTGAACTCTGAAAGTGTTGGAGAAGGCAGAACGTGAGGTGTGACTGTCCTCCCTTCTGTATGTCATGCGCTGCTTCATCTGCTAACCGTGGTTTGATGGGATGGCATTGATCTCTCTGCTTGTGTGTTTTGTCCTGACTTCCTCCCCAAACTCTATCCTCCCTAAAGAGCCCACTGATGCTAGTTTTTACTCACTTGCAAGTCATTAACTATGATCAAGAGGGGTCTGGAAATTTTTGCTCTCAGATCTCAGTCTTATAATTCCCATTCTTTTTTGTCTCCTTTGGTAAAGATGTTTGGGCTTTTTGGTAAGTTTATTCTGGTAACAATATGTATTCAGGCTTTCCTGGGTAAAGCCTGAATTTTCCTGGATGGCCTTTCCAGTGTAAGAAAATCCAGCAAGAAATACAGAAAAAGAGATTAAATTGTGGAGTTCAGTAGGTACTTTATAATCAAGAATTATAAATTCAGAAAAGTTTCAGCTGGCATTTATATTTAAGAGTAATCTATAAAATGGTAAGAAACACATAGCTCAGGAATCTAAAGTGCCTTTCAAATAACATTTAGAGGTATAGACACTGAAATACTTTAACTGTATGGCTGTTGCATACTGTCATAGCATCACTTAATAACTGGCAGGAGTAAGCACTATATTAGGTGCTGAAGATCATGCTAATTTGTGCAAAGGCTTTCAATTGACTTTAATTCCTGCAGCAACATAAAGTGATGAGAAAGTTCCATTGCAGCCAGGGGATATCAGTGAATCTTTCTCTAAACATTAATGACAATATATAAATACATATATATGTGGAGATAAAGAGCTCTAGACAGATATTTTAAAAGCTTGCAGTGCATGCTCTCCAGTGACTAGAAATACCACATAAAAGGATTTTTCTGGATTACTTGTTAATGAATAAGAATATTGATTGTTTTCTGGTACAAGGAAATTTTCAGGCAAAAGTCCACGTCCATCTGCACTTGTGGCTGAAGATGTTTATTCATAATTTAAGACTAAAATTCTTCTCAGCAATGAGACCTCAATATCTTTCAAAACAAGCAGTGCACGGTATGAGTTACTCAGGGTACTAGTTTAGAGTTGGGATGGACATTAAAACTAATACTAATTTATCAAGCTAGAGGAAATCTGCAATAAAGCTGCCCCCAGAAACCTTTTTTTCTGCCTCATGGGGGCACCATGCACCATTTTTAGTACCTGGAAACGTCTTTTCCAGCTTTGCCCATTAGTTGGTTGTCTACATCTCTTTTTTTTAGCAGTGCCAACGAAGGGGGGAAACCTCCCAGCTACTTTAGAAGGGAGGTGAGAGCTGAACCATGAGCTTGGCTTTTCAGCAGCTGAAGAGAACATGTGCACTTCCAGATCAGAAGAGTCTGAGTTCCCTGTTGAAAAGTTGCTGCAACAAATTTTAAGATATTTGTGAAATAGATGTGAGTTTTGTCCTCCTTGTGGACAAGGTGCAATAAAGCAGAGTCAAAAGCCGGAGAGTTGCCTTAGTTTTCTCACTGCACTGCAAAGTTCAGCTTGTTTCCTCCAGAGAAGGTGTCCCCTGGCATTTCTCTTTGAGCACTCACTATCTCTTTGTTTCTAGTTCTTTCCAGTTCAGAGATAAACATTTTCTTTTGATACTTCTAAGCTGAAGCCAGTAAGACAATGTGTCCTTGTGATGCAGGATTTCCAGCTAAATTTGCACCAGTAGCATTGGAAGAGGAACTCTTTCTCTGCAGAACAGTAGAGCTTGACATCTTCAGTTATGAGCAAATAAATCAAAATAAATTATGATTTCAAAGTGGGAAAGATAATCTTGATTTAAGATGAAATGAAAATATAAATAAATATTGCAGAAGGAGACTGATCAGTTCTTGAAATGTACATATCTGGTAAATGTTTAAGCAAAGGGAGCTATACAAGTTACCCCCAAAGCTGTCAAGTGCAGACATATTCTGAAGCTATTTTTTACTTTGATTGTTTTCTGTCTTTTTATGGAGGTACTGCCCTTAAAATAGTTCTATCTCATTAAAGGAGGAATATTTACCATATTTCAATTTTTGAAACCAGATAGCATTTTTTGAGCTGTTCATTAGGGAATTTTGTTTGATTTACTCTGTTGTTGCTCAAATTAACAGAAGTGAACTCATTCTTCTCAGTTTTAAGCAACTAACCTTCAGTCACCCCTTTGGAGATGAGACTTTCACTCTGTAGTTGTTCCAGATATATTTTACAGCAGAATTATGAGCTATTAAAAAATAAGATTTTACTCTGAACACTAAAAAAAGTTCAGCTCAGGTGGCAAAAGCTGTCTTTCCTACAATAAAAGCCTTTTTTAAATATCTGGATAATGGGAACCACATAATTTGAGCTCAGTTGGCTAACAATATCTGCCAGTTTTTCCAGCAGTTTGGGAAATTAATCCATGAAACTTAATTGGCTTTATATATTTACATTCAAAATATTCAAAGGGAAACTCCAGTTTATCTGACAGGTCGCCCACACTTCTCTTTTATGAACCTCATCATGAATAAAGATGGCTTCAACCGAGTTTCAAAAAGAACCTGTTAAGCGTTGGGGATCTTGCAAGTCTCCAGGTAAGGCAACCTACATATCTTATCTCCTAAGACAGATTTTCCATAAATATTATGTGAAAAGAGTTGATGATTTCTTTTTCCTTTCTTCCCCCCTCCTCCTCCTTTCATTCCTTGGTCATAAGAAAAAGCTATTCCTGTTCTGCCTGTTCACACTTTCCCTCGGAAGCACACAGCCTGAGCTCAGAAAATCAACAAACAACCTGATTGTTGATGCCCATCCAAATGCCCATGCCACCCAACTTGGAGAGTGATTATGTTTATCATGCAAACTGCACCTGCTCTAACACCAGCCATTCACATCTTTTAAGAAGATGCTTAGTGGCTCATAAGGAGAATTTAGTGCCTGTTGCAAGCCAAGAAATCTATTTCCCAAGCCTCAGTGGACATCCAGGCCATGGGTCCTTCCTGGAACCTAACTCAGATTGAATTACTGCTTCAATTCCACCTGGCAAAGATGATGCTAATGCGGAAGATGAGCTAAGAGAAAATAAATAGTGACTGTAGTAAAAATGCATGTGAATGAAAGACGATGCGCTCAAATGAAATAACATCTTCTAGATAGCATCACATAAAATCAGGAGTAATCTTTTAACTCAATAGACAAGAAATTAGACAAGTGATTCCCAGCAAGTTCTGATGAAAGTAGCCCTAAAGTTTCTTATGAAACTGCAGTTTTCCTACCAATTATGCTCCATTTTTGTTATGAGGTTAAGCAGCCCACCATGCCTCTACTAAACAAGTTTGCTCCTCTGATAACCATTCCCTCAGTCCCTTATTTCTGGGAATAACCAGAAACAATTTTTTTTTGCTAGATTACATTTTCAGAGGTGCCAAATGCATTGCTTTCTGCCTCAAATGTAAGCAGTAGTGCAGCTATTTTTGCAGTGACTGTGACTAACCATCTTGGAAAGATTATTAGGAGTGAGTAAAGAGGTACATGGGCAGTAAAGGGGACTGAGCAGCAATAAAAAAACAGATATTGAGGGTCAGAAAGAGATCATAACTTGAAAGGAGACCTTCCTCAACTCAGACTCAATTAGATTTGAGAGAGACTGGGTAACCAAGTGAATCACCAATTATAAGTCTCATACCAAGGACTTTTATGATTTTTCTCAATTCAGAGACAGTACGGTATAAAAGAACAATAGCCAACGCAGTACTTGAGTCCTTTTATTTAAGAAACAGAAAAAGTGGTGTGAGTGGTTGTAGCTGACTTGGTCTGACCTTGGTATTCTACAAGATAGTGGCATCAAGGGAAATAAAAAACAGGGTAAACCTCACTGTGATGGATGGCAAAAGGTAGATTGTGTTAGACTAACCCATTATCCTCCTGCAGTAAGATAACTGAAGTGATATCTCACTTGATGGGAAATGTGGGAGAGATGACATTAGAGAGGAAAAGATATTCTTAGAAGAGCCACTATAGTGGCTGGTGATGTCCAGTCACTTACTGCAAATGAAAAGCAAAGCAAAGGACTGAAACAATGAATATTTTTTATTGCATTCAAATCCTACTTTAGGCAGGATAACAAAAGGGGGGAGGGGAGAAGTTAAGCTTTGTTTTGCATAGCCTCACATTTTCCCCAAGGAGAACTCCTTTCTACTCCTTCCATCAAATAGACACTTGTGCTACTCACAAGTCTGTGGCTGGGAGCAGAGACCAGCATTTGGAGCACTGCTGCTGTGGGTTAGGAGCAGGGCATGGGCTGCCGGCAGGGACAGAGTTTGTTTGGAACAGAAAGGTAGAGGTGGCATTAGGAACACACGGGTTAGCTTGTAGGAAAGCACAAGAGAGCACAAAGCAGAGGACTGGAAAGTCAAGGGGACTGTCTGAACCCACGGAAGAGGGCATCAGCAGCACCCCAGGTTTCCCTGTCTTTTTGCCTTGGGTTGTGAGCAGGATAGGGAACTGTAGCGAGGAGCTGGGCAAGGATTCCTACAGCAAAGCATCCATGAATTGACAAAACTGGGACTTTTGGCCACTGGAGAACTTCAAAGAGCTTTATTTGGACTTTCCCTTCTTTCCCTCTGCTGCTGTGGTCTTCGTAACACTGTCCACCAGTTCTTCTTTCTCTCCATGTATCAGCCAGATCTTTATTTAGAGGCTTACGTGCCTACTCTTGCTGGATCACTGCTGTAAATAGATATTATTAGTAGTAATAAGAAGGACAATAAGATTACTGACTTTAAAGTCAGAAACCAGTTTTTCAGCCTGGAAGATATGGGAAACAGGGCCCATTAGTGTTACCCTGATGAAACTGAGGTGACTCCAGACTGATCAGTGTGTTTCCTACATGTAGAGTAGCCCTCTCCTCGTGCCCTGCCCCCAACAACCATTTGTTCTGTCCTGAACATATTTCAAACCATTGGAGGCACAATTTGTTTTGTCTAAATGGTAATTCCTCCTATTTTTCCCTAATGAAACATGGCCAGTAAATGTTGCCAGCACTGCTGTGCATCACAACAGTCTCATCTCCTTGATATGATGCTGAAGTTCTATCCCTCCAGTTTGCTGTGATTCATTTTGAGTGAAAATTTCTAAAGGGAATCCCATCCTAATCACAAATAAAACTTAGACAGTTCCCTTATGCTAGGCAGAGTTACCTTTTGGCACACAGAGAGATAAATCAAACCTCAGGTCAGAAAACAACTGAATTCTATCATTCAAACCATTCCTAGGCACCATTCCTCCCTTTTGGGAACTGGAAACAAAATACACCCCTGGCATCCTTTTAACACAGCTTCCCTTCTAGTTATGTTTTAGACTAACCTCTTTTAGAGCTAATGAGATAGTAAATTATAGTAATATAGCTATATTCTATAGCATTGTCCAACATCTTGCTAAATGCTGGTGGGGTGTATCACTGCTGGCATCCCTGGGTTGCCCTGTCAGCATTGCGGCTGTCGCTGCTGCACTCTTCAAAATAGTATGGCTGATCTCTGCAGGAGCCCAATTCCTTATTCATCCGCTACACTCACTGCAACTGGGGGATTAGGAGTTATTTTAAACCTAACAAATTAAAATTACTTGTACCAGATTTTGCAGTTACTGCTATCCCAGGATTTGCTTGATCCCAGGAAAAACAATTTTCAGTTCCCAGCAAGTTGTAGTGAGAGAAAAGGAACATATTTGCCCTTGTATACTGCAGTAGTGAATGTTTACAGCAAGACTTGGTGTTATTGAAAAAGTCATCAGATTATTACTAACACTTACCACATTGGAATTTTCATCTTCCAGTAGTCTCATTTGGGAATTGGTGGTGTTGGCACAGGAGGTGCAGAACAAAGTCATACTCAGGGCTCACAGGAGTTCAGGAGGGGCTTGTGTTTGTGCATCATCCAGCGCCTTGGAGGAGTGGACATGCACTTACAGAAGTGCTCTCTGGGGGAGCCTCTGGGCTTGCTGCCCCTCCCTTAGAAATAACTTTGGTCACCTCTCCTTAACTGCTTAATGAAGACCTTCCTCTTAAAGGCTAGCTGCTAGCCCAGCTTAGTTTGGATGAAGTGGGCTTGGTGGGGGCCTCAGGTAAGTAACTCCTGGGCTGTCAGCTAACAGAGGAAGGCACAGGGTCTGGAGGAGGGTAAGCTTTCTATACGCCAAGTCCTTCTATATCTTGCTTGCTGGATGTTTTCTGCTGTGTTTTCTGCAGAGCAGTGATTAATTGCTTCTCTGTAGGTGGCTTGCACAAATACATTTTGAAGCAGAAGAACAGACAGGGTACAGACAGCATTGCAAAAGAGGCAATTGACATCTTATTGACACAGTTTTTGTGCTCTAATCACAATGGATGAACAGACCAATCTATTTATGTTGTCATGTCTCTGACTGAGCTGCTTGCTGTTTTTGGCCTTGGTAGCTTATACAGATATGAATGTCTACCCTATTACAGTGCAAGCTCCTGATTTTACCAGCCACATAACCACTTACTCATTTAAATCCTAGATTATCTTCAGAACAGAGATAATCTTGGTGCATTTCATTTGCTCACCAGTTGCTCTAACAGTGCTCTAATCCGTCTCTAGAGTCCCAAGATGTGACCTCAGTTAAAAATTTGCAGTGGTATTTTGCAAAATTATCTTTGCTTTCAGGCCTGCTGTGTTGCAGCTCTTAGAAATGACTTGGCTACCTGATTATTCCTTTACCCCGGAAACATATATAGGTATATAGTTTCAGGCCATAGGTGTCAGAGAGAAATTTAGCATCACCAGCCTGGGTATGAGACCCAGCAGGATTGGAGTGTAATTTACTAGTAGCAAGTAGAAAACCAGCCAAGGAACTGTTTTTGGTTTTTCACTCAATGCATAAATTCTCTAGCTCTTGGATATCTCAGTTAAAAGATCCCTAAACAGACCTTATTTTCCCTTAAAATTCTAATTTCTATCACTGTGGGACAGGATTCGCTGGGTTCTGGGGCAGCTGTTTTTCTAAATTTGGCAGTTTATATTATTCAGCTGTTGCTTTCTTGGAGCCCACCCTAATCTGCCAAGTGGTGCAAACAGCTGCTGATGTGCAGTGAACACTGAGTGTGCCGCGCTTCAAACTCCACTCAGTTGCTAATTCCAGCTTCCTGGATTTCTCAGGCTGAAGGATTTTAGGCCTACCAATGCCAGCAGTGATGGATGGTAGCCTGGCTTACCTGCTCTCCTTAAAAGCTTACTTGTGCAGCGGGTTGCTTGAGGCTGGGGATGATGTCTGAGGAGTTTCCTAAAGGAAATGATATCTGCATATCCTTTGCTTGCATTGCTGTAGCATGAAGACTTGCTGAAATGATAAATACACAGCATACTTGGATTTTCCCTCAAAGCATGTGCGTAGCAATATATAATAGCTTATACAATTTACCTGGTTTTTGCTTTGTTTGTTTGTTTTTGTTTTTTTTTGGCTAAGGCAGTGACTCATCTCAGAAACTTGAGCAATAAGTATGGAGAACCAAAGTCCTAACAAATTTTGAATTCTGTGTGCCATGAAAGAAGTTAATATTTTGGCTAAGATTGGGAACTTCGGGATGAAGTGCAGTGCTGCCTAATTAATTATGCAATGGGTGTGGTAACGCTCAGGAGACAAACTTTTTCTTAGTATTAGAGCTTCAAATAAATCTAGCTGGCTCTAGAAACAAAAGCTCTTCTCATATTTTCTTGTTTTCTTTCCTAGAAATACTTTCCCAATGAAATCTATACATTAGATACAGAATTGATGAAAAAGTAATGAATACATTTAACGCTGTGCTTCCATACCCAAAGGAAAGCAAAAGGAAAATACAATCAGAATTTCTTCCTCTTATTTTCTTTATAACTTTTTTTGTTGTTCTTAACGTGCTAAATGACTAGCACTGCACTAAGAAAATTCATAACTAGCAATGTTTTTCCCCTGAGGGGTGGAGAATACAGTGCTCAAGGGAGCTATTTCAACTGGAGGTGTAACAGGAATTGGATGCCTAATTCCTTAGAAAAGTCCTTGTTCGCACACGTAGCTCTGGAGTTGGTGGAAAAAGGATGATTGTCACAGGCTCTGTGCTGAGTCCTTGGTGAGGAACCCACTGGAGTCCATGTGAAGATGGTGCCTCTCTCTTTAGCAGCCATTTGCCTTCAGTGCTCCTTGGTTTTCCATCTTAATGTTCTCCTACCTTCTGCTATTCACGTTTCACTGTGCTCTTTGAGCTTGTCCCCTTGCTTATACCTGATTTCTCATCCCCAGGATTTTGCCCAAGCCCTGGTCTCTGCTCCTTTCTTCTCCCTGCCTCTTGGACCTTCCCTTTCCTTGACTGCTCACTATATCATACATCTCATAAGTAACTATTTCCTAGTCATATCCTTTGCCATCTTTTCCAAGACACTTTCTGCAGCTGGGGGAGGCAGTGATGGTGTAGGTCTCATTACAGTGTTGCTTGTATTTAGCTAAAGTTGTTATTGACCCCTGCTGTGACCAGTTGCTTCATGATGGTACAGGTCACTCACATGGAGAGGAATGCAACTTTGGGATTTCGCTACTTGCACTGCATGCTGTGTGTGTAGCCAGGATGAATTGACAGCACAGGTTTCTGGGTGTCACTTATGTAATATCTGGGCTCGTGGTCATTTAAACTTCATTTGCATCAGGAAGCTGTATGGAAAATGCTGCCTGTGCTGCTAAGTGGTCTTGGGGAGAAACTTGCAACTGAAAAACTTGTCGTTTCCTTTGGCTGTATTTTCTGCTATCCTATCTCACAGTAGACTCAGAGGTGCATAAAAATGATTAAAATTCTGATTACTCACACGAACAATGTGGAAAAGAACAGCTTTGGAATTAAAATTCAGGGAGAAATTGAATCCCATAACAGAGTCTGCATCTATATTCAAGATATGCTAATATGATGTTCCATGAGATCTTTGAATTCAATCAGGAAATCACCTAACAATAAAAGTCTAAAAATATATACAGAAGAGAAGGCAAATGAGAAAGCCAGTTGATGGCAAAGATTTAGACAAATCTGATTGATAGGTTATTTTTAAAAGATTTTTAGACATTAATCCAATGCAAGCATTTATGCCTAGTTTCGTTAGCTTGCTCTTGGTGTTAGCACTGTGAATGAACACAGCTTCCCTCTGGCTTTTGTGGTGTACCCCTCCTTCTTCTCTCCCTAGGATGATCCTGAAGTTATGAAGGAATGAGCTAGACTAGAAAAAGTAGCAGGTTTCTAATTTAGTTTATTATGTAACTGAATGTAATTGCTAATAGAAAAACAAGTTATTACTGGCTGATAACAGGAGCAAAGACCAATCTGAATGAGCTCCGGTTCTCATGTTTAGTAACATCACTTGGCTTTTTGATAGGCATGACAGGAGCTTGTTATTTCCTACTGTAGAGCTGTGTGGTGTTTGGCACAGTTAAAGGAAAGAACATTTGTAGCACGACAGGTAGTGGCAGTGCCTGACTGCACAAAAGTAGCTGAGGCTTGGTGCCTCATGCAACTGTCTGAATCTAGATCTTCAAATATCTATGGGCAATTAAAGCCTGTTGATTATTGTGTGTATTTGGGACTTGTGTGTATTTAAGTGCCAGGGCCTTTGTCATTAGAGAGGTTTCTGCTCTTGAATGACAGCCTCTTGCATAATTTTGCTGGCAGTCTTGTCCAGAGAAACTAAGTGTTAACAGGAGAAAAAAGATGTACACTGCTGAATACAAAGGTGGTTAATTTGCTGCTCCTATGGGAGATATTGAAGGGCTTTTGCAAAGCTAAACTATCTCCAGAAGACTTTTTCTCTAAAGCGAAGAATGCCAAGTAATTGTGTTATGCAATATGCAAAGCACCTGATAGCAAATACTCCAACCATTGTTCAGAGGCCTGAGAAATCTTGGGGTGCTGCATGCTGTCTGCAGGAAGGGTTGTAACCGGAGTGACTCCTGGATTGCTGTTAAGCTTTCAGGGATCTAGCTATGGTCGATCAGATTTATGAGTTGTTCTTAATATAGGGGTTGAATAACTAATTTTTTCAGAGGAGCTGCTCTCTGTTTTGGTGTGGTGAGGGACTGCAGCTCATGCTGAAGTGCTGCAGGTAGATGCAGTGAAAGTGCATCATCTCCCAGCATGTGAGAGTGTGCCATGTTTCAGGAACCTGGATTTTTTTTTCAGGAAGATTGCTGTTTCTGTTTAAGAAGCAATAGATCTTGTATGCTGAACAGGTGCTTTTGTGCTGCCCACAGGTACTCTGATCATGACGCAAATTTCCCTGGAGTTTGAATGCTCCGGTGTTACACTGAGCAAAAGAACTGTGCAAGCTATATTTGCAATCTGTTACAATTTCATCATATTAATTGTCATACCCACTCCTTGAACACTCTCATGTAACTCTGACAATGATGTGACATGGCCTGGCCTTTTCTAGAGTCACTTAGATGCTTTTTGTGCGAAATCATGGTTTGTATAAAAACTACCATGTTTTTCTGGCAGATCTGGTACTATGCATTCATCTCTCTTGCAAACTAGGTAAGATAAGACTTATTTCCAACCCTCACCCATAATTAAAAATCATCCACGTTCAATCTTCCTTAATGACTAATCCATTGTGCTGTGTCTTCACACTGACAAAAAATTGAATAACAAGGTTTTGTGTTCATGGTTGTGCTTGTATTGCTTGTTGATGCTTTCCAGCAGCCAGAAATGTGAACACTGACAAAGTTTCAGCTCTTTATTAATAGCTCTAACACCTTTAAGAGTGTGGGAAGCCTTACAAGAAAAGACTGTTCCTCTGCAGCTTCTCTCCTGCTGGCTGGATTCCTCTCCCACATTTGAACTTTTCTCTCAAACTCCCAGAGCTTTTCTTGTGTCTAGAAATTTGAATGGCTTGATATTGGCTGGTTTTATGTTGGTTGCAATGAAGATTAAGAGAACTTGTACTGCCTATTACAGAGGTCTATAGTGGTAATTGCTAGTATCTAAATCCTGTCAGGCCTCTTATTTGTAATGACTGCTGTGCCTGTGGGAAAGGAAATTGAAGATATCCATCTGGAAACTCCTAAATCCTATACTTAGTCCTACTTATAAAAGTCATTCTGAGATTATATGACACAGAAGGGCAATAATATTCCAATATGAAAAAATAAATTGTACCTTTAGTAGTATGCTTAAGACCTGGGGAGTTCTATGGCTAAAATGTGCGCATTGTGGAAGAGTGCAAAGTGTGTGTGTGGTCAGCAGCTCTGGAGACTGCTTTTGTGAGTTTAATTATGAATAAAACACTGTTAGTGTTTTGAAATGAAGGTTTAGAATATGTTGCTGCCAATGCTAATTTAGGGCATGGAAATGGAATATGTCATCTTTGTGTCCAGCTTTAGGTGTGCTGGGGGGAGAGAAAATACTTATTTTTCATGCTTTCAGGAGGGATGTTGCTGCTGGTAAAACATACCCAGTTGTGAGATTCTGCCTTTTTTCTTATGGACTAAGGCCCAAACTCATAAACCAAACACATCACGAGATCTGGAAGTCTCTTATGCTTCATTTTGAAGTACTAACATCTCAATTTAAATTGCGTATAAGTAAACTACACTCAGCAGATATTCATGGCTCACTTGTCTGAGGGTATGGAATGATCCTACTGTCTTGTTTCAGTTGATTTAAAAAAAATAAATAAATAGAATTTGATACTTGGCTTCCTGGAAGGTATTAAACAGCTTTGGATCTTCTGTAATAAATAAATCCAGCCTGTCCCTCTTAATTCTTTCAGTAATTGCAAACAGATTTGAAATTCTTTATGAAATGAGCATTTTCCCAAGCCTGCACAGATATTACTTACATTTGAAGCCAATCTAAATTCCCTATCTGGGTTTAACAATTATCTTAATTAATGTATGAGACTGAGGTTTCTTCATAAAAATATGAATCTGATTATATGTTTGGGAAACTGTATGAAATCTTGCATATGAGTTTTGCACATGCTTTTCGCCCTTTTCATAAGGAAACAAAGCTCAGGAAATTTGGTATATCTCTTCTCCTTCACCTGCACCCAAAGCAGTATGCAATACATGGGCTCATTTCACTTAAACTTTGGGAAATGGAAAATTCTGCTGCTCAAAGCTACGTATTGTCATCTCTCCAGCTTGTGGGAATGGGAGATTGATTGATGCTAGCATGAACTTAAACACAGGACTTGTAAGGCTTGCACATGGAGGACTTAGATGCTAGTAACTGGAGGGGTGTGGAGACTTCCTTTTGTTCAATCTCAGTGTGATTGTTCAGACCCAGACATAATCTCATGTGAGTCTGAAGAATTATAGCATGCATTTTTTTCCTTGCATCATGAGGTATCCTGGGTTCAGCAGTAGCAGTCATTTTTTCTCCTTCTTAGTAGCTAGACAGTGCTGTGTTTTTGACTTTCAGCCTAGGAACAGTGCTGATAACGCAGATGTTTTCAATTGTTGCTAAGTAATGTTAATTCTGACCAAGGACTTTCTGAGTCTCATGCTCTGCCAGGGAGGAAGAGGATGGGAAGTCGAGAGGAAGCAGAGACAGGACACCTGACCCAAACTAGCCAAAGAGGTATTCCATACCACAGCACATCATGCCCACTATAGAAACTGGGGGCAGTTACCCGGAAGGGTTAGATCACTGCTCAGTCGGGCTGGGTATCGGTCAGCGGGTGGTGAGCGGCTGTATTCTCTCCGCTTGTTATTTCATTAATCGTTATTATTATTGGTGGTAGTAGTAGTGGTTTGTGTTATACCTTAGTTACTGGACTGTTCTTATCTCAACCCATGGAAGTTACATTGTTTCGATTGTCCTCTCCATCCCTCCGGGAGCAGGGGGAGGAAGAGGAGGGAATGAGCGAGCACCTGCGTGGCTGACTGGGCTTAAACCATGACATATTATCATAATATTACTATCATAATATTCTATATTCTGTATATCATGTGTATAATATATAGTATTAATATATTATATCTTAATAATATTACACATTAATACTGTATCATATTATGATGTTGCATGTTATATATACAATATATTAATGGTGTAATATGTAATTAATATGCAATATCAATTATATGGTATTATTTATTATATATTGTATATTCTATTATATAATATAGTATGAATCCTACCCTTATTACAATATATATTACTATATGATATATAATATACAATATATATTTTATATTCATAATTTTATTAATTGAATTATATTAGATTTTGTTATCTAAAATATATCTATAATATTCTACTATTGTATTAAATTGTTATGCTATGCTATGTTATGTTATGTTATGTTATGTTATGTTGAGTTTTCCCTGTGCATGACCATGGAGATTCATCCATCTGATGTTACATTTTTAATTTGTTGCAAAATGTAACTGAATGATTGTGTACTTAACCCTGCTTTTTGGGGGCACTATAGAATTGTGAAAATTTACTGCATTATTCAAAACACATAAAGGGAGCAAAAGGGAATAAAATATTTCACTCAAATTCCATAAACAAGAACCCACAAGAGAAATGCACTCATTTGAAAGAAGTGAAAAAAATTTTATCAACTTCTGATACACCTAACATGAATGCTTACGGAAGTTTGCAAAAAGCACCTCTATGACAAGTCAACATTCTCGCAACAGGGAATAAAAGAAAGAAAGCAAAATAAATCTTCATGAGACATGTCTCCTCAAAACATTTCCCTTGATTTCTTGGCTGCTACTATTCTTAACAATTCAACGTATTACTTCATTGGTAGGATATTGCCAGTATTTTAAACTGAGTATTTTTGTTTGTTTGCTTTTCTTCTTTTCTCTCTCTGGTCTTCTGAGTCATTTTACCTTGTTTTTTATTTTTCAGCCCAAAAACCACTTATGGCTGAATTCTGCTGTTCTTCTAGACTGTTTCAATACCTGAAAAGTATATCTGCCTCAAACCTTTTCCTACTACATTGGAGGATGAAAATTAAAATAACTTTATGACTCACTGCCTGTAAAATTAGTTTCATTTTATCACAATTTGTCCCGTAGAGAGCATTCAGTGTAATCTTTGTGTTTTGTGTTCTGAATTTGGGATTTCAACTAAGCTCTAACTGCCCCTTTAAGTCAGAAATTGCAGGAAGATTCATTTGCAAAACATAATACGTCACTGATCACTTGGAAAATTCTGGTCCTTGCTCGTTCTACCTCATGCCTGAAAAGTGTAGATTAAAATAGTATTTGGTTTAGTGGGCTTTTAAAACTAATTTAAGTAAATAGCTTTTTTGCTTTTGTTTTCATATACTCATTAAGAGTTGTTTGGTTATTGCATTTGAAGGCTTTGGGAATCAACATGTAAATATAAATTTAGGAGTTACGTGCATTTAGGAATGGACCAGAATAATGCTTTAATCCCATCATTTTTGGAACTATGAAACTAAAGGAGGCATCACCTTCAACAATGCCCGATATTTGGATAAGAGAAGAATTTGTTTACATATAAAGTATCATGTTTTGAAATCACTCATGCTTTTTCTCCATTTCTGTTACAAAGAAATCTGTAACAAAAGAAATAATTACTCACTTATTACATATAAGAACACTGAAGTGCTCCTTCCTAATTTTTGGGTCTACCTTTAAGTACAGAGTGTTTACTTACAATATGCACCATGTTGAAAGACAAGGTGACCAGAATCTCAGAAACTATAGTTGTAGTAATTGAACAAATGGGAATTATACACTGGAATCAGTTCTGGTAACAGGTTTTTCAATGTTACTCCTCATTTTTTCCACCTCTGCTTGGAAAGGTTATATTTACTGTCTCACCTATTACACTACAAAGGACAAAAAAACCCATCCCAGATGTCTTTGGTTTTGTAAAGAAGTATTTGAATAGCTGTTTTAATTTGGAGTTAGATTATTTTCTCCTGTACTCGAATTTCATTTCCTGATTCATTCTATGTGAACCCAATCTATTCATTGCATAAATTGAACATACTGCATAAGAAGGCAATAATTGTGTTCAACTATAGACATTCAGATGAAAATTGTTTAATATTAAAGCACTGATTTGTATCAGACTTTGCGATAAGATATTTTTTGTTTCAATGTACTGTATCTAAAATAGCCTTAATAACTATCTTCCCCTTATTTCTTCAGTAAGATAAGGCCAGCTGTACTTTTCAATCTAATGATGCTGATCTTTATGTGAATCATTAATAAAAATTGCCATTGATGCAAGGATTATTTTTCATCTAGCTTTAGCAAATGTAGAAGAAGCATTTTGTCAGATCCTACAGTTCCAAACAGGCTGATTCAAACAAAACTGTGCCTATAAACATTCAACCAAGTAAAGCCTAAAGTTTGACTGGGATAAAAAAAAACCTTTAAAATTGCAGCTGCCAGGCTCACCATGTTGATCAACTCAACTAATTGGCTGCTGTGACTATTGAAATGGTTTGAACTGCTATTCACAGTAGTTATGGCTGTCCCTAACTACAAATTACTGTTTCAAATGGTCCGTATTCTTAAGCAGCAATAATATATAGGGCAAATATCAAATGGAAATGAGGAGATTTCTGTGGCAGCATTGAACAGCAGGTTTAGGATTGTGGAGGTAGGTTGAGAGCTCTCCTTTGAAGAGTTTTAATGAGACAACTGCTTTTCGCTTTAAGAAATAAATAAAACCAAAGCCAAAACAAGCTAAACAAAACAAAACCCCCAAAGTCAAACCCAAATCTTTCTGAATTGTTGGCTGTAAGAAGAAAAGTTTTATTTCTATTTTTAGTGCAACCATTTCAAAGACCAGATCACAGAGCTGCCAACATAGATATTCATGGTTTCTAAGAAAGCATTCTGGTAAGGAGGAGAGAGAGTAGAGACGACAAAAGCAGTGATAACCAAAAAGAGTACAATTGAGAGAGAAATATTTCAACAGCAGAAAAAGTATAAAACAGAATCAGTAACCTTCAAGCTATGTTCAAGTTGAACGCAACTGTTAAGTTTAACCTGACTATATTAATTAATGAAACAATATGAAACAAAAGGTCATTACTATCTGGGAAGAAGAGGTGGAAAACAAGGAAAGGTACTAAAGTCATGAGCCTTCATAGAAAGGATAGAGAATAAGAGGTAATTATTATCCACAGACCAACAAGGAGTTTGCTGAAAAACTGTAACATATTTAGATTCTTAATTTTACACTAAGATACTTAGACCTTGAGAGTCAAATCTTTCATTTTGGGTCTCCACACAGATTTGTTTTTAACATAGTTGCCTAGAGAAAACAACATTTAGAAGAACCTTGAAATGTTCTCATTTGTCTCTGACTGCTTCTAGTCTTAACAAGCATACAATAAGGTCAATGGTAATCTTAAGCAGATATGGAAATGGTATTTTCTACACTACAGAGTCCTTAGAGATTTTGCAATTTATTTTGCTTTAATTTTTTGTTAATTTACCATTTTATTTTGATTACTATTATAAAATTTATTGAAAGAAGAGATCTATTCACGCAGTCCAGCAAGATGTGGGAGGTTTTACTGAGTTGGCATTTTTTTTCATGTTGCTCCAACGGTTTCCTTAACTTTTTTGTCCTGGTTTCAGCTGTAACATTTTTGGGTTCTTTTCTTCCTAACAGCTGGTGCAGTGCTGTACTTTTTGCTTTAGTCTGAGAATAACGCTGATAACACACCTATGTTTTAGTTGTTGCTGATTAGCTCTTACCCTGATCAAGAACTTTTCAGTCTTATGCTCTGTTAGTGAGGAGGGGCGCAAGAAGCTGGCAGGGAGCAGAGACAGGACACCTGACTCAAACTAGCCAAAGGGTTATTCTATACCACATCATGTCTAGCCTAGTATATAAACTAGGGGGGATTTACCTGGAAGGGACCAATCATTGCTCGAGCCAGTCTGGGTATCTGTCAACGGATGGTGAGCAATCATGTTCTGCATCACTTGTGTTTATTTTTTGTTGCTTTTTTTTTCTTTTCCTTTTAGTTATGTATTTTCTTCCCTTATTATTTCCCTTATCATTAATTATAGTAGTAGTATATTATACTCTAGTTATTGAAATGCTCTTATCTCAATCTGCAGGTTTCACATTCTTTTGATTCTCTTCCCCATCCTGTCCAGGGAGGGTAAAGGGAAAGGGTGAATAAACTACTGTGTGGTACTGAGTTACTGGCTGGGTATAAACCACAACAATTTCTCACTCTTCTGCAATCCTTGCTGATACAGTTAACAGCAAATTTCTGAATTCTGCTCTAGTCAATGATATTCAAACAGGGTCACCAGCACACACTGTGTTGCAAATATTCATTCATTCAAATGTCTCATTTACAATATTCTTGATTCTTCTGCAGATTGTTACACTTTCTGCATCTGTGTTGAATAGTTACAGAGATAAAGTATGCAACGTTGGCATGCGTCCATCTTGATGTTACACTGCTCAGCAGTTTCACAATCTGTTTGTATTGCTACTTTCTCCGAGTACATATTTTTTTCATTAGCTACATATTTCATTTCACCATTTTATATTCAAAAATGTGTATTAATCTGACACATTGGGTTTTGTCAGCAATCTTTTCAAAACCAACAAAACATTAGTGAACTGTTCTTTGAATTTCTAATATATACTTATGCCATCATTTTGTTTCTTATGCCTAATTCTGTGTAGAATCCAAACATACGTTATAATTCTTGTCTCAGTGTCTCGATAAATACATGTGCAGAAGAGTTTTAACAATTCCTTTTTTGTAAATTTTATAGTTTCATATTGCTCATAGTCTTTGCTAAAGGAATAAAGACAAATATTTGAATAGGTTTTTATATATGTTTTGCAAAATTTTAAGGAGGTTTGTAGTTTACTTTGAGAGAGTTAATTTTTTTCAAGTTTGCAATACCATCTAGCCAGCATACTCTTTTTTGCTTGGTAATATCTAGCTTTTGCCTAGATGCTGTTTTGTCAGTATGAAAGCTTCATATCTGTAGCTTTATCTTTAGATGTGTAAGAATCACAGAAATCATTCAGATATTGGCTATTCGTATAACAGCTTTAATTTCAGAAGTTGCACAGGCATAGAATCCCCATTTAGTCATTAAAGGATGGCTGTAAGTAGATATTTCAATATTTTTTACTTTACTTTCCCTTTGTGCCTAGGGTGCTCTTGGACATTATAAACTACTGATAATAGATGACAGTCAGTGTGGACATTAAGCCTACATGCAGCTTTAGGGTCAAAGTCACCTTCTGACATCGATCTCTCCAAATAATGTGCACTGCTTTTCTGGACAAAATGGGCTAGATGAGTGTGATGGCACTTCACTTTAAATCAATGCGTGCTGGATTAGCTACTTTAAATTAAATGACTTGGTGCCAGAGACGATGTGCAGGTGGAAATGGTCATTGCAGTCATCGCTTTATATAACTTGTGAAACAGAATGGCTTGGGTCACACTTGTAGGTTCCTAGAAGTGTTTACTACATGAGCTGCAGTTTAATTTGAGGACAGGCTATCAGAAGAAAGAGGTATCTTTGGAATGCATAGTCTTCTGGGACCCAAAACTCACAGTAATTTTCCATGTTACTTTGTGTTTCTTTCCCACTGAGAATATTGTGTGCTTTTGCTCTGTCCTTTTTATTTTGTCTGGTAGGCTTAAGCCACAAAGAATGAACTTTGGTTTTTTTTTCTAGGTGCAGTGTTGAATTGAAAATACCAAAATAAGATAAGCACTGTGCAGACAGCACTGTTTTTGAAAGTGCACCTGAACCATTCCAGCCCAGCAAGCTCAAGCCTCAGAAGCAAGAAATCTGAAAGTAATGCTAACCAGAGTTTCACCCAATCTCACTGGGCTTTGTGGTCTACAAGGCAGATGTACCCACAGACTCTACTTTTCACCACTATGAAAGTGTCAAATGTTAAAGCTGGATAAAGAAATAGTATTGGCAGATACTTGTATAAAGAACAGAACATAAAAATTGCACTCTGCTTGCCTATTGGCTGCGTGATGCAGAACACTGAAATTTCTGCAGAAGGTCACCCTGGTATTATTATGGTCTTGAGTTTATTTAAAAATAGAAAACCAAAGCTAGTAACTTCATTTTAGATGTTTTTGCTAATATGTCTTATGTTGTTCTCAGTGTGACATGCCATGGAATTTAAGTATTGGCTTTATGCAATTGTACCATGAAAAAGTAAGAGGAACATTTAGATGCTCACAACAGTTGATTTTGCCTTCTATTTGTATAGAATGTAAAAAAATAATAAAAAATGTTAAGTGGATTAATTTTATTCTAAAATTGTTTTTTCTGGGTTTACATTCCATGTTTAATTTTAGTGTATGTATTAGTAAGAAAGGTCATTGCCAGATCACTGAAAGCAAAAACATTAGCCAGTTAGATTATTTACACAGAACAGATACTGTATGTGTTGTTTAAACACGTGCCAGGACTCTATAGAAACAACACTAATTCTGTATTGCTTAAAAATAATTGCTCAGAGAAGTGGTCTGTTAAAATATTGGTGTTTGTTATTTCCTACAAATGGTTTGATAGTTTTCGTCTGTGTGGCCTTCACTTGGGAACAAAAAAATCTCGGTCATTTTCACTTCAGAGTAACAAAAAGAAAAACTAATAGTTTTTTTACCATCATGTTGCTGCCAGCAAGTAGTGGGCTTCTGCTTGAGGGTTCAGAAGTTCAGTCTTGCACATTCACCACCATCCCCACCCACACATATATAATTATTGTTCGCATTATAAGCTGTTTTTTCATGTTTTTTCACCTGTGACAGTGGGTAAAAGATCATTTTGCTAGGGAGCAAACTAGAAATATCCAAGCAGCAAAAATGTGTTGCACTATGCTTGCATCTTGCCATCATTCAAAAATAGAAGGAAAAAAAAAAAAGAAGCAGAAGAGCTGGAGAAATTTAAGTATTTTCTTGACATTCTAGTTCAGAATGTCAACTGAACTGCCTTTAGTCTCCATCCTACATAACGCAGACATCTATCTAGACTGTATCTCTCATAGCTGTTGACAAGCTCATGGAGTCTTATTAACTGTTCAGGTCCACTGACATCTGTTGCTTTATTATCAACATTGCTAAGCATTTACAAGAGTAAAAATTATGTAGTTAAAAAATTCCTGGAAAGTTACATTAAACAGTTTCCACCCCCACCCCCACCCCCCCCTTTTGTCCTTTACAAGTCATTAATAGCAAACTGCAGGATTCTTTTTTTAAGTGGAGTCAT
>JANHGB010045430.1:7436-21896 GCA_026283785.1 Coracopsis vasa | reverse complement strand
CGGAGCGGTTGATGCTTTGTACCCATTAGATGGAGAGAGCTGCACTTCTTAAAGTTTTAAAAACTTTTATTAGTTTGGCCTTTGATCTTAAAGCCTTAAACTGCCTATGTTAGAGGATATTTTCTTAATCTTTTCCTGCAAACCCAAAAGGGACTAATTTACCAAAGATAATGCTGAAGGCTTACATTTACATAGTGTATCCTTTCTTCCATAAGATGCTGGTCCCTGGGATTAGATTATGACTATCTGCTGGCTGTAATGGGAACTGATGGCGCATAGCAGCTGGTCAGCCATGCTCACTGGCAGACATTTTTACTCAGAACTCAATTCTGTGTTTTTTAGTTTAGAATGAAAAATGTTCTTACTATATCCAAACCTGGAAAAAAAACCCAACTGTATTGAGATCATGGAGGGAATATATGGATAGGTAGCATGCAACTACTTAGCTGGTATTGGGCTGAGTTTTGGTTCTGTAAGTACCAGTATGCTATTGACAGCATAAGCTTTTATTGTGAGGTATGTCTGTGTACATGCTTCCCGTATAAGCTAAATCTCTTGTGCTGTGGTCTTTTTTTCCCCCCTCAGTCCTTTAATACATAAACTGCCTTGGGCTTTGACACTAACAGCAGCACAAGTTAATCAAATTCCGAAAAGTTTCACCTTCCGTGTGCTGTTTCACTTCAGAGCAAGATTTGGGATGTGGAGACTCGTATGGCACGTACACTATTTCAGGGAAAGAACGGGGGAAAACAGGACAGACTGATAAGTGACCCAGCTAACCTCTCTCCCTGTACACAACACTAGCTTTTTTCTTCAATAAAGTCTCTTTCAAAGCAATCTCACTTTTTCATCAAAGAGATTTCCAGTACACTCCCAATGGGTTTACATAAATCTCACTGTTCTGGCTCTTTTTTTTTTTTTTTCTTTTGTAACCCCCCCAAGTCATTGTATTTCCATTTCTTTAAATCTTTTATCCTCGGGTTGGTACCGATGGCAGTAAGGATTACCTATCAGCACCTCCAAATATTCCACAAAGTCCTTGCTTGTTCTCACCCTGCAGTGCTTGCAGTCACAGATGTGATGAAAGAAATTTGAAAGGCACAGCTAGGCAATCCTGAGCCAGGCTCAGTGCATTCCCCTTTTTACAGCTTATTGCTTTCTGGATGTTTCTTTTGACCGGTCATCAATCATTGTGGTGGTAACTCTGAAGTGATTCCTGAAATATCTGTTCCTCTGATAAAAGTTAACAATAGCATATATAGTATAAGCAAAGAAAAGCACTTTGGGCTTCAAGTTAAACAAGTGCTTTGTTCTGACTCTGGTTTTCTTTTCTTTGGTTTTCTTTTTTTACTTTTAAAGTAAAAAATTTTTCCCAGCAGGACCCCACTAGTTAGCCTGAGAGAGACCTCTGTGTGCATAAGTGACAATCAGAAGCAGTAGAGAAAGACTATTGAAGGGAAATGGAGATGCATACAGTCTCTGACAGAAGAGTTCCAGGGAATGAGAGAGGAGAGAAAAGCAGAACACCAGCTTAGAGTTTCCTTTCAGTCCCTAAATCTTAGCTTTCTGAGAAGTTTTCTTAAAGAACACTCTACTTTGAAAGCCTGGCGAGGTCAACAGCAAAGGCAGATCATTGCCTAGCTGATGAAACAAGCCCTAAACCCCCCTGTGTAATCTTTATAAAGTCAAGCATAAGGAGCTCCATGCAGCCCAGGCAGCCAGGCTGTGCTTTACAGGAGCCTCTGCATTACTGCCTGCCCTTGCATCAAGGGATGGTGGGACAGCTGGGACTGCAGGACGCTGCAGTAGTTTGAGTTACTATATATTTCTGTTAGGAAGTGCTACAAGCCTAGGTCTTTGCCTAAACACTTCTCCCACTGTTTGAGTTGCATTCAGTTTTTATGGAATGGGAGTTAGAAGTGAGTAAAAATAGCTCTTGTCTTTACCCTGCTTCTGCACTTGTAGGGCTTTTCCAAAAGCTTTGATTTTCTCCTCTCCTTTGCTTGGGTTATTTCCATTTTAAGGCCTTGTACCCTTAGAAGTGAATCACCCTTGTAACTGAGCGGCAAGCTTTGAATCTTCCTCTGTTCTTTGATTAATCTGATCCATTGATCAGAATCATTTTTGGGAAGCTCTCGAAACTTCTGAGTCAGGCTTTTGGAGATTAAGATGTTACCATGCTTTTGATTAACTCAAATAAAAGAGTTCTAGCAGGACTGATGGATTTTTTTTCTCCTGTAGTGACACTGACAGTTCATTCTTGTCCATCAGCTCTATGCTTTACAGAGAACTTGTGAATTAAGAAGTTTATTTGTCACTAGTGGATAGAAAGGCAATGGAAATGGGTCCAGATTAGTCAGACTTGAGTGGCTATTTTCAGCAGAAGGCAGTAAGTTCAGCAACTTCATCTGAGCTGTGAAGTTTGGTCTAGAGACTGCTGAGGGCACATAGTGTGATAGCTTCCAAATAGGTGGAGAGGAAGAAAAATGTTTGCTCATCAAACCCAATGACAGGACAAAAACAGACTTAAATTGTGATGGGGCAAATTTGGTAAAATATTCAGAAAGCTTCCCTGAAGGAAGTGATCTTAAACCACTGGAAAATGTTGTTTGGCTGTCATGGACTCTTCCCCGCTGGAAGCCTCTAGAAAGAGTTTTTGAGACACATCTGTGGAGAGTAACACAGGTACAGCAGAGCCCTCCTTGGGGCAGGGGGCTGGAATTGGTGATTCTTTATGGTCCCTTCAAGCCCTATGACTCCATGACTAACAGAAACCCCTGTAGTATGAAAACAGTAAGCCTGGAGTGGACTTCCTGTGCTGAAGTGAGATAAAGGAGAAAAGATGCTGGGGCTTGGTTTGTGTTCCTTCTAGTCTGTCTCAAGGTGCTGACAGTATGTATTTCCTGCATTATGTAGGATGAAGAGGAGGGACGAATACAAGGGTGTCCTAATACTGAGTTCTTCATTTTAGTTACCTACAAAAAAGAAAACAGGTAATCTGAGCTTAATGCATGTGCACTGCACACTACATTTTAGTACCTTTAGCTAAATGTAATTCTCTAGGCTGTGTTATGAAAAGGTCATTTAGGGTAAAATTTAGGTGATGTATATGTTTGTTTTTTTGCAATATACGAGGCACCAACAATTAGGTATGATTTCTTGCTCAAAAATGATAAGCTGGGGAAGATAACTGTAGGAATTTCTCGAAACTCTTGAATGGCAGTGCCTTATGCTCTGCTTATATTGGAATAGAAAAGAAATAAGTTTCCTTGCCACGTTTTGCAGGTTATTTTTGGTGATAAGCCATGGGAGGTCAGTAAATGATTATTTCTGGTTAACTCGATCAAGAGTAGTACAGGAACTATGCTCGCTGCCCTGGACAGGGAGCGCGCACCAGATGCCCTTTCCAGTCCTGTTTTCTGTGCTTATATGGTGGTACTAGATTGTGGTGCAGGTCCAGGCTTACCACTACATCCATCCAGAGGAGGTGGATTTATGAAGGAGGGTTGGATAGGCTTATGGGCAGGGTAAAGGCTTTAATGTCTTCTGCTTCTCTGTGCCACCAATCTGAGATGTGTAATTTTGTGTCTCTGATGCAATTGCAGGTCTCCCCATCTGTACATCCATCAGCATCTGCTAAATGATAGGTTTTTGTTTAGGATTTGGGCAGAAGAGACTGAGATGTATGCGTTTGGCTCCATGGGGAGACCTCCAGAGAACCATTGCTCATTTACAGGATGCCCATTGTCAAGACTGGGTACAATTTCTGAGGTTACTAGCACCTGATATGTATATATGGTTCTCACATTTAAAAACCTGTGTATTAGTTTTCTCCTGTGTTCCTGCATTTCTGCTGTTTGCTTATTGCTGACTGGGCAACAGCTAGCAGCATGCTTCCTTCAATAGTTAAAGATCTAGTTGTTTTAAGGATGACTATTTTTATAGTGTTCTTTTTCTTCAGTAATGCATCCAGGTAATATGAATATAAATATCAATTGACTGATTGCATCTTTAAGGCTGAGAGAACAGAATTACACTGGATTAATGTGGCTCACTAAATTGTACTGTGGATCTCACGTAGTATTTCATCAACAGGCAAAGCCATTTGTCCTGTGTCTTCCAACTCAAGATAAGACTCAGGCTTTCTACTATATACACTCCTTTCGCTTATAGTCTGAGCACCAAATTTACCACTGCTGTAAGTGTGGCTTACTCAGTGTCCTCAGCGGAGCAATGTCTACCAGAGGTTAATCCTGTGGCAAACATCCTCTGTATTATGTACTTAGCAGCACAGATCTTGTGGATTTCTGCTTTCTTTCTTGTCATATGCTTTAAATAAGAGAGGATTTAAAATCTGTGCAGGAAATGGAGTCCTTGCTGTGGACACAAGATTGGATCCTATAATTTGTAGAACAAATCTGTCCCAGGCATGTACAGCTTGGGGGCTGCCTGCTAGGAAGACAGCCCTTCCTTATGAGGTGTTGCAACAGTTGTGTCAGCAGGGGGGGCTGAACCTGTACGTCTCCAGGATGTATGAAATCTTGTTTTATCATAAATGTTTAAGCACCAATCTATTTGAATAAAAGTTGAGTTTTATATTAGATTAGGTTTTACCAAGGTCATCAGGTTTTACCAAGTGGTTTGTGGAAGCTCAGCAGAGGGAGGTATTGAGATGTACATGAATAACCACTAATTTATAGTCTCAGCTTTTTGTGGGTTTTCTATCTATCTGTGAGATGATTACAGCCAAAGTATGTGTTGGTGGACTAAATAGAAAAAATAATTAAAAGAAATGAAATTAAAACTGTAAGTGTACAGATTTTCTTGCCACTGGATATTTTGCATTGTCTCTGCAAAAATTGCTCTGTATTTTCTGTATTGTATTTCTTCTAATACATTTGCCTGAAGGGCTGTCCTGCAGTGACAGGAGAAGCAGAGTGGCTGCTTTCTATGCAGGAAATATTCTGGTTTTAAACAGAATTTTCAAGAACTGTAATATATTTTGTAAATGAAGAAGCAGTTGCTTCCTGGAATAAAGTGTTGTTTTTTATTAGCTGGCTCTTAGTTTTAGTACCTAGATGTGAGGCAAGAAAGGAAAGGTCTCTGCAGTATGTTGCCCATTACTTTGACATCTCACTATTAAACAAACTTAGGCATCTAGTCTACAATAGATATTATGGCTCCCTCAATAGTAAATGACGGCAGAAGCACCTGAAGGGATTGGTCTATCTAAAGACAGGTTTCTAAGGTAAAATGGCTTCTAAGATGCAATTTGCTTTTGGAGATTTTTCTTTCCCATGACTATAGGCAGAGCTCAGGTACCTGATTAAAAGTAAATGCCTTCATTTAAATGGTTAGTATCAGTTGGGTAAATCCAACATTATGAAGGTTCTCCCTTCTGGGAAAATAAGCAAAATAATTTCATTTAAACTTCATATCAAAATTGTGAGCTCTGAGCAAAATCAGAGTAAAGCATTTGTTTGAAATGATATTTGCTCTGGAATTATTTTGCAGTGCCTCCTTTTCCAGTGTAATATAAGCTTTCTGTGGTACAGTACGTGAGAGAGAGCCTGGCAGATCTGAGTCATAATGAGGACAGGAAATAACCCAGGTTGTTCTTTTTTTAAATAAAACATTCTAAATTTTGAGGTTTATGTGTGTTAGTGGTGGAAAACGAAAAGATGCCGCAGAAGAAAACTTTTGGTTTAAAAGCAAAAAAACCCCTCCTAGCTGTCCTTCAGAGTGGTTTAGAGATGACTGGTTTTTTTTAGCCTGCTTTACACGTAAGACTCTTGTGTCTCTGGAATGTGAGTGCTGTGGTGTGCATTTTGTTTTAAGTTATGAATTCAGGCATGTGTGACTGAATTTGAATTTGAGGAGCATGCAAGGGAAGAGTGAGGTGAGGCAGCATCTATATGGGTGAAAGATGACAAAGCTCTGTGTGTTGTAGGTCTGAATGTTTTGTGTCTCTTGGTCTGTAGTTTCGGAAGAGCGTGATGGCTCTAGAAGGCAATATACATCGGCTTGCCAGCTTCCGTTAATGAGGAAACTTGTGAGCTCATATGGGTCACTCGTGCTGACATAAGCCAGCAAGCAGGGCACTGAGTTGTTTGGACAGGCTGCTGGAGGCAAAATGAGAGAGAATACCCATAGGGTCTATTCAGATGTAGGAACCTTTCCTCCCAGGTTAGGATTATGGAGAAAACAAGGCAGCTCTGTAATCTGCCATAATTGCAACAAATCAGGCTAGCAGTTCTTCCCAGCTTTCATCCTTTTGCAAGATACTTCTTTGGTTAGCAGAAACACCATGTCAGTGATACATGAAAGTGTCATCAGACTGCTCTGTGGCCATTGTGCAGCCTCATCAGAATGCATGTCTGCAGTAAATGTGAACTGCAGGCAATTAAAGGAATAAAAGAAAAAGAAATGCCAGCATCTGAGCACTTTGCTCAGCCTTAGTGGATGGAGCTCGGGGAAGGTGGATCTCCTGTTCCACATAACTGTATAAACAGACTTCATCATATCCTTCCCAAGCAAGTCCTCTGAAGGAAATGTAGATAAGTGGAGCATTGAAGGGTGGCAAACAAACCTCTTTCCATCAATCTCTTTTTTTTTTATTTTCTTTCTTTTTTTTTCTTTTTTTTTCTTTTTGTAATGAATAGGGGTGTTGTCAGCTGTCTGCACTGTGTTCATCACTGTCAGGGCTGGCAGTGTAACAGATAACTGTATGGATTCAAGGCCACCCAGGGAATGGAGCCTGACAGGACCTCATTCATCACTTCCATTTCAGAGGTCTCTATGGAAGAGCTGGCATCAAAGAAGTAATCAAGGCTCACAGGGCCATGTGGGGGTTTGGGAGGAGTGCTCTGCATTGCAAACAAACTGAGCTGTCAAATCTGTTTTGTAAATGAAGTGTTTTTGTGGAGACAGTGTGTTTATAACTGTCACCTTCAGCGTACTCCCCGTAATATACATCTACTGTGGCTACCTGGGTCTTTCCCCAACTTCCAGATAAAAAATTGCAATTGCAGTGAGAAGTTAAAAAGGTGCGTGTGGGGGGCAGTTTAAAATGTGGCTCATCCTTAATGGTTTGTTTAATCAGATAGCCTCTCTATCTTCAGTTCTGGTCTGGGCATTCAAGCTCCATTCATCTCATGTAATTGGCCCCGCAAGCATGATGCCTTGCTTTTGCGGTCTAGACACATGGTGCAATTTGCCACTGGCTGTGTGGACTTCATGACAGTAAATGAATCTGTCCTCAAGATAAAAATATTCTGTTAATATGGGACCAAGAGGACAAAGGAGGAGGCATTTGTCAGCAGTGAGAGGCTCATATTCATAGCCCTTGTATATGAAATCATTCTGAGAGCTTTAGGTTCTTAGAATAAGAATAGGTGAGCAATCTGCTCAGATGGGTGCCTTCTCGCCTGTCAGTCTCTTGTGACAGGGAAGTTGTCTAGCTAGCTATACATAAATTCAATGAAGAAGGAGTTCATAAAAGGAAGTCAGTCTGTACTAAACTTTTAAGGCAACATTTGCCTTGGTAGTTCTTTCATGATTATTTTCTTCAGTACTGCTCTTAAAGCCTCGTGTGCAATGCCTAGCTGGGTATGCTTTGTCTTCTGGCAGCTGAAGTTGTGAAGGGGCACTGTCATCCTGTAACCTGTGTGTGTCCTACCACTTCACCCGTGTGGGCTGTTCCCTGGACATGATGCAGTGATGATAACCACTTTGTTCAAGAGAACAAATGTACGTAGGCGTGACAATCTGAACATGCCCCTGTTATGTGATTTTTGCACACAAGTTCTACACTTGTCCTTGATCCCTGAGGACATCAGATTCCTACTGAGAAATGTGCACAGTTTAACATGAACTTATGTGCTTTAGACTGGCAGGGTAAGATCTTACTATTGGATTACCAGTTTTCTTATGTACTTTAAAACACAGTGATTTATGCTTCTTAGAAATTACATGTGTGTGCTTTATATAATACGCTGAATGTTTTCTTCTAAGTTGCCAAGTTTTCTTCTGAGTTGTAAGCTCTCTTGAGGCAGCAAAATCTTAGTAAATCCTGGAAATAACACTGATTAAATGCAGCTTTAGGTGAGAGAATAAAACATTGAGAGATAGTTCAAGACCTTTCCCTGTTTTGGTAGCATGGGTTACAATCAGTGTTGGCTACCCAAACAGTTTTTAAAGGCTGTCCCATGGCAAAATGTCTGCCACAGCCTGAGAAGAGTTTCCTAAGATGACAATGATCTTTATTTGTACAAGACCATGCCACAGAAACCACCATCAGAGAAACAATCCACTCCAGGGTGAACCACAAGCTGCTTAGCAGCAGCACTATTGCATGAATAAAATATTAAAGCTATTTGGAGAGGAGGTAATGGCTGCCATTGAGAGGGTCTTTGATCAACAGGCAGTTGTAGACTCCTGAACCCCTTTGATTCCAGGAAAGTAGAGGAAGCAAAGGAGGGAATACACATTCCTGTGTGCAGTGAGCACTGGAGGGAGCTGCAAGCTCTCTATTGGAAATGGGCCAGGGAGCATGGAGTTCATCAGATGCTGAGGATACAGGTTGATGGCCATGTTAAAGAAAGGGGATAAAAAGAAAGAGGTGGATGGATGGTCCTGTCCCCTGCAGCTTTCCACTTTTATGTGCCTGTGCAGCCCAGAGGTGAGTTGGCATGGCTGAGAGCTGGTAGTCCAGGGGCAAGGTTTCACTTTCAGATGGGAAATTGATTGGGCCACCTCAAAGCCCAGGGGAATAAGAGTATGCTTTCTAGTAGCAGCAAGATTCGAAAACCTCACCATAATGTATGCTAGATGAGGGATTTCTCTGGAACTTATTACAAACTCAGAGCAGGAGTGATGAGAAGGAACTGTTTGCTGTTTAGTTGTGCCTTCATGCCCCAGTCTCATCCACCTTGGAGCTCTGTCATTGATATCTACTGTGTAGGATTGTGTTTACGCTCTTCGTAAACAAATGAGGTTGTAGCAAAGGGTACTTGAGTGCATACAGTTCCACCCAGCAGGCTAAGAAACAAGCTAAGAAGTCTTGAAACATGAGCTAGGTTCTCAGGCTAAAGGGTTAACAATGATCTAGCCCAGTAAAGAGGCACAAAGACCATTGCAGCTGTGGAGTCTGAGCAGGGTAAATTAATGTGAGAAATATTATGTGCTTGTACTGTCACAGCTACCTGCAAATTCTCCTTCATGTTTCTTTTAGGAGTGGCATCTCTGGGGACAAGTCACTACCTCAGTGGTGGAAGGATGCTTTTGTTCAGGGAAGGGCACGTTGATGGCCAGACTTCCTCCAGAACCTCACCTGTTTTTCAGAGGCATAATCATTCACCTTCATTTAACGTTGCTAACTGATCATACATAAACTTCAGTAGTCAGTTGTTGAGAACGTAACAAGGTTTAACAACATGCAGGATGGGAATATTGATTAACAGAAGAACCACTTGCAAAATTCAGACACATTTGGGCTTGGCTCTAAAACTAGAGAGTATTCAGACCTGCTGTTGTAATTTAGGACCATCTTTTGTTTACAGATGTGTTTATTACTGGCATGATAACTTCCTCGGGAATTTTCTATGCTATGGCATAGTGGAAGTCTGTCAATAAGAATCACTGCGTAAAAGTCATGACTTTGGAAAAATTAATGTTCGAAATTTGGGGACAAACGGGTCTGAGAGGAAGAAAAAAAGAAAAACCATGAGTATATTGAGAAAGAATGTTTGAGAACAATGTTGGGTCTCTCAGTGAAGGACTCAGATGCTAGCTAGTAGCTTCTGAGATCATTTTGTTAAATGAACAGTTCTGTCTGGACCAGCTGCTATACAGTGATGGAGCTTTAGACGAGGATGTTGAAACTGTTAAGACAAATGATATGGTCATAATAGAGTGCTATAATAGATACCCCATTCAATTAACTGACCAGAAGCAGAGGAAAAAAATTCTAATTTGCAGTTATGATGTTATAAAAATCTTGTAATCCGTGGGTGCAACATCCTAACTGCAATATTCACCCTTGGTTCCTTTTGCCGCATGAACATGTATTTTTGGTATGAGTAATTGGATTCATTGCTACAGAACTAGTAAGAAATACATGTATTTCATTTTATTCAACATGCTTGGCCCTGGTGATGTTCACAGGATGTGTGAAGCCATGCAAATCCAGTCACAATGAATATAGTAGAATCAGATGTCAGAATTTGGCTGTTTTAAAAAAAATGAATTTCTCACAGGGACATATCTGTATGTGCATGTGAATCTTGTCTTATGGTTTGAAGATGAGTCTGGCTTTGGCTGTATCCTATTGCCTGGGAGCAAGGTCTGAGATTGGAAGGGTGCTTCATGGAAAACAACTAGGTAGAATATGTAGAGAATGTGGAAGCATCATCCTGAGTGTATAGCAAGAGATAATTTTTCAAGGGCATGGAAGCCCCACAGCTGGTAAATGCCTTAGTCTTACAGAGTTCAAAACCATTTTGATGTTATGGGTCAGCTAGTATACTCATCCCTCAAGTTATGTACACAAGAAAAGAAAAATTTCCATTGCTTTCCCTGCAGTTGGAAACTTTAGAAAGAGCTTGTACTCCATTTTAGAATCCTCATTTTCTCGAACATGCTGTCTAATACTGAGATCAGCTATGCTTAGATAGAATTTGAAGCAAGAGACTGGGAATTGTGAATTGGGGATGAACTGCTCTGATGTTACAAGGAAGAGGAGGGAAACCAGAATCTTTGCTTCTCTTTATTGCAGTAGAGCCTAGAGCTAGAAACAGAGGCGCAAAACAGAAGCAGCAAGGTGTCTGTTGTCAGCGACTTGTTACTGATCTGGATTTGATGTTTGCGGTATGTGGACTGGCTAGGGGAAAAGCCAGTCTGTTTTTCCTACTTGTCCTGGTTTCAGCAGTAGCAGTCATTTTTCTCTTTTTTAGTAGCTGCTGCAGTGCTGTGTTTTTGACTTTCGGCCTGGTAACAGCGCTGATAACACCGATGTTTTCAGTTGTGACTTAGTGATGTTTAGTCTGACCAAGGACTTTCTGAGCCTCATGCTCTGCCAGAATGTAGGGGAAGCCGGGAGGAAGCAGAGACAGGACACCTGACCCAGACTAGCCAAGGATGTATTCCGTACCACAGCACGTCATGCCCAGTATGTGAACTGGCAGTTACCCGGAAAGGCTAGGACTGCCAGCGGTTGGGCTGGGGTGTCGATCGATGGGGTGGTGAGCTGTTGTATTCTCTCCCCTTGTTATTTCCTTTATCATTATTATCATTGATGGTAGCAGTAGTGATTTTGTGTTACACCTTAGTTACTGTTCTCATCTCAACCCGTGGGAGTTACATTCTTTCAATTCTCCTTCCCATCCCTCCGGGAGCTGGGAGGGACTAAAGGGAGGAGTGAGAGAGCGAGCTACGTGGTTATGATTTATGGCTGATTAGGTTTAAACCACGACACTTGTAAATCACGTTTGGCCTCTTGGCTCATCCTTATCCCACCACCCACAGTGTAAGGCTGCTCTGGCAGCATGGCCTGCTGTACATTTTAATACAATCATCAACCACAGTGCATGATTATAACTAAGAGACAAAGGAACAGAAGTTGTATTGCACATCACCGCATGACTGTACAATGGTTATCTGAAATAATTTGTCATGTAATTTCTTGAAACTCACTTGGAGATTTTGAAGAAATTCAGAGGTGTTTTAAGGGGATTACTTTAAAAGATTAGTGGTTAGAAATTACTAAATGCAATGATTTAGGGACCTTTCCCCATTTTACTAATAAAAACCTGGAGTAATTAATTTTAGCATTTAATGTTAAATGCCTTTTTTTTTTTCTTTTTTAAGAAAGGCCATAATATATTTTATGGCAGGGGGGTTGAAACTAGGTGATCTTAAGGTTCTTTCGAACTCTAACTATTCTATGATACTATGTAGCTGCTGAAACACAGTGCCAAATCAGACGCTCTTGTGTTACCCACTCATGGACACCTATAGTGAAAAGCAATTCTTCTAGGGCTCTCTCTTCCACGCTTTATGGCCAAATATCTTTTCCCCATGGGTTAATATCCTAATTCACTTAATGTGGACTCATCCTCAAGGTCCAAATCTTCCAAGTGGTTTGTAGGATATTATTTAATGATGAATACAGAATGTAGATGACAGTATATCACATCCACTGACAAAGAGTATAAAGCATACACAAGAATAGCAGGGTTTGCAAGAGTGTGATATCAGGCTGCAATATAAAGCAACAAGCAACAAATGGCACAGTTTTACAGTGAAGCTTGAAATAATCAATGTTTACAGTATAGATTTAAACAAAAAAGATAAAAGAAATAAGGCCAGTTGGGAAAACAAATACCTGGTGGTGGAAAAGTTCAAAAATGGGAAAGACAATTCTTTAGGAGTATCAGATTGCACGTGAAGAATGGGAAAGCTAAATTTAACCAGCAAGGAGAAGTTTGCAACAAAACAGCTTAGCTGTGTGGTTAGGCAACATAAAAACAGTGAGAGGTTCAGACATTTAATGCCTCATGTCCCAGGAGCTGACTCAGCAATAGTACACTAATATTTCAATGTACATTTTATAACATATTTCCCTTGCCAATGTGCTTAAACCAATCTATAATTAGATATAATAATTAGGAGCATGGTAATATATTATTTGAATTGAGTGAGTGTCTTACAGTAAAAAGACACATTTCATGCTTGCTGAATTTTCCTTAAGCAAACTGGATTTTTCTTAGAGATTGCCAGATCACCTGCTTTGATTACTGCCTTTTCAGTTTTCTTGAATTGGAATGATTATTTTTTGGACTATTCCCCACTCTATCCAAATCGCAGTCGCCTACAGTTCCGCAGGAGCTAATCCTTATATAAACAAGACATACTGTTGAGGTTGAGAGTTTGAAAATTCAGTTTGTGCAGTCCCATTACATTACGCTGGCTGTAGATGAGGCCACAGGGAATATCACAAACCTCACTAAGAGCTGGGACAGTGTGACATCCTGGGGATTTTCATCTTGAGGCAGTCTGTGAATCCCTGAGCTGCCACAGGTCATAATTCATGACTGTTCATGATTTCTAAGTGGGTATGGAGATCTCTGGTTAATGGATTCTTATCAACCAAAATATGATAAAAAATATAATAGAAAAACCTAACCAATTTCATGAAAAGAATGTCATGCATGACTTAAAAGAAACAAGTATTTTAAAGTGAGAGGCCAGCTAAAACCACATCCAGAAATCTGAAATACAGCTTTGTATATGCAGTCTGTGTCCATGAAAGAAATATTGTCTTTTCTGTAATTACATAAGAATAACCTTATTTTGATCTTTTCTCCACAGAAAACTGCTTAGTAAAGGATGATCTGAAAAATGGTTATTGCTGTACATGGCTGAGTAGACAGCTGAACTAAAACCCCATGCAATTTATCTTCTCTTCCCTATGCCTATCACTAGAACATCATAAATCCAAACGATTTAAGAACACTTTGGATAAGTGTAAGGTTTCTTATGGCAGTGCTTGCTACTGGAATGTGTATTGTTCTAATATAGTATTAAGGTTTTCTTTTTCTTCTGAAACAAGTATTATGACATAATAGAGAACAGATGAAACAATAATTTCAAAGTTTTTCCTTTTATTCAATTTATTCCTTATTCAACTTTTCTAAGCAAAATAATTCTGATAGCAGATGATAGCAGCAGGAGCAGAAAAGCAGTGTTATGCTCACTTATTTGGATTAATGTGGTCAGAACACTAGGTACCATTGTTTTGTCACTGAATTTAATTCCTGAATACACCTTGCATTTATTTTTCTTGATTTTGCAAAACTTGTTCTGCATTTCAGCCTTTGGGGATCAGTGATACAGAGGAGGTATCTCCTTTCTAAACCTTGAGTTTCTGCTGAAACAGGAGTTATAATTGTGTCTTCTCAGGACTTTTAGAAAGCACCACATGACAGTAAAACCATAGGGTAGTTGTATATGTGTAGAACCTCTATGTGTTGGTTTAATAATTCCCAGAGAGTTCTCAAAGGAGAAATACTAATCAGTTGCTTAGGAGAGCAAACATCTAATACACATAGAAAGCAAGCTGTGATTTTCAAAGATGAAGTCTTTGGCAATTATACTAGTTTAATTATATCCGTTAATGCATCACCCCTTCAGATGTTCCAATACTACAATTTTTGCAGCTGTTGATGAATCAGACTGAGGAGATCACCAGCTTCAAGTAAACACAGTTTTTGGGCGTGTTTCTAAAACTGGGATCTGTTTACAGGCTGGTTCATAGTGCCTTACAGCATTGCTGCGCTAACAGCTGTGCCAGCACAACTGAGGAGAGTGGCACAGGGTGGGAGTGTGTAATGAGTGTGCGTGGGTCCGTGTTAACATGGGAGTCTACCAACATCTGGATGTCTGAATGCAACCAGTAGCCAA
>JANHGB010045428.1:8580-21644 GCA_026283785.1 Coracopsis vasa | reverse complement strand
CATCCCCCATTCCACTCCCCACTCCTCCCGCACATCTCAGCCCTTCAGCGACACGCTTTCTGATGAGAAAGGAAAGAGGCATGATTTAAACCTGACCTCTCACCCCAAGCTGTGTCTGTAATCCAACGAGCAAACGTTAATAGGCCGAGCCAGGCAGCGGAGCCCAAAGCCCAGATAAAACCCAGCCCCGACGACAATTCAATTTCCTTCCATGAGATCAACTTGCAGCTTTAGCGGAGCCACTTGTGAGGTCGCTGGGCTGAAACAATCTGGGCTGGCAGGCACGGCCGTGCTGCCTTCGCCTGGCATCACTCGAGTCGCTCCTGTATGTCAGCCCCCCCCCAACCAGCACTGCCCTACAGCACCCACACAGCCCAAGGACACTGATCTCATGCATCCCCCTGGACCAGGGGTCAGGAGCACATGGGACTTGGTGCCTTGAAGGGGAAGGCTTTGATTTCCTGGGATGGCTCTTCCATGCACATATAACCCACTGGGGCTTGCAGGCTGTGCTGGGGAGGCCAGGCTTGCCCCCATCCCCACAGCACCCATGGGTGTCACGGTGGTGGGAGTGGTGCAGACACTGCTGCCTCCAGGCTGGCCATGCTGATCCCTCCATAGACAAGCAATCATCCTCCGCTTTCTCCTTCTCCTTCTCCTTCTCCTTCTCCTTCTTTTTCTTCTCCTCCTCCTTCTCCTTCTTTTTCTTCTCCTCCTCCTTCTCCTTTTCCTTCTCCTTCTCCTTCTCCTTCGCCTTCTCCTTCGCCTTCTCCTTCTCTTTCTCCTCCTCCTCCTCCTTCTCCTTCGCCTTCTCTTCCTCCTTCTCCTTCTTCTCCTTTGCCTTCTCCTCCTCCTCCTTCTCTTTCTTCTCCTCCTCCTCCTTCTCCTTCTCCTTCTTCTCCTCCTCCTCCTTTTCCTTCTTCTCCTCCTCCTCCTTCTCCTTCTCCTTCTCCTTCTCCTCCTCCTCCTCCTTCTGCTTCGCCTTCTCCTCCTCCTTCTTCTCCTTTGCCTTCTCCTCCTCCTCCTTCTCCTTCTCCTTTTCTTTCTCCTCCTCCTCCTGCTCAGACCAGTGTGTGCAGGAGGTGGGGAAGGCTGGAGCCTGAAGTGCAGGGGGGATGTGCTTTCTGTTGCAAGCAACAAATGATGTCCGCATGAAAGGAGCGACACTGCCTTTTGCTTTCTCTTCCTTTTTTTACTGCTTTTGCTAATCTTTGACCTAGATAGTGAGGAAACTTGACGGGAGAGGAGGGGGGCTGGCTGGGGGGCTGCAATGCAGCAGGCAGCCTCCTGCCAGGGCACAGTGTAGGGACAGCACAAGCGACAGGGAAGGCCAGGCACCAGAAACGGAGCCCTTCATGGGAGCAGGAACAGACATTTAGGAGAAAAGGCAAATGAAAACCCTATGAAAACATATTTTCTTGAAAATCATTCACGTGGATGGGGTCCATTTTGCATTGTTGTGTTCTATCATTGCAATGCCAAGTTTTCAGTGAGGTTTGGAGTTTCTTAATGTCTTTGTGTGTATACGTTGATGTAAGCACACATATATGTTTACTTTCATTTCACATTTCCATGCAAAGGAGGAATGCAGGCAGGGAGGCAAACCTCTCTCCCAGGAGCCAAAACCCCACTTAGATCAAGGGTAGGAGACCAGAGCATTAGCCACTGCTCTTTTACCTGCCCAGCTGCCTCCATCCACATCCAGTCCCCCATTTCTGGGTGGGAATTGCTTTTATTACTGGCATACAAGCCCTACTAGATGCCTCCAGTTTACAGCCCGCTGCCACTGATTTCCAACCCACTGTCACCAATTTGTTACCTATTTCTCTCAGTTGAGCGCACACAGGGATCCTTTATTAAAAAAGCAAAGCTGCAGAAGGAGGCTTTTACTTTAAGCGTACACCTCAATAACCACAGACAGACCAAATGTGAAAATAATCATCTAAAGTCTCAGCCCTGCATCTCCTGCATTGGCCCTCGCTGGCTTTACTCGAAGATCACAAACTCCCTTGAGTGCTGCATGCACAACTCCAACAATCCCAGTCTTAGGCAAAAGATTAGCTCTTAATTCCCTGAAGCCAAATCAGGACACGACACAGCCCATATTGTTCCAATTTACACCTCCTTATGAGTTTCCTCAGCTCCCTTTATGGTCTCAGTCTCTGTGCTGTGAATCTTCCCCATTTCCAGTCTCTCCGGTCTGGGGACCTGGCTGCCCTGGGGTCCCATATCCGGGCACCCCGCGGTGGGTGGCTGCACTAGAGCATGATGGCTTTTCCTCTATGGGCTGCATAGATGGGACTCCAGTGGATTCCAGCAACCTCCTGCCATAGCCCAGCCCTTTCATGAGAACCTGGGCAGGAGTGACCACCACCCTTTGGACACTGGGGGAGAGCATGGCCACATGGAGGGCACAGTGGGCATCAGCACAGGACCTGGTGCCCCATGGGCATCCCTCCATAGTTCAGCACCCAAAGCCTGAGCTCAGTTCAGATGTGCCTGGGCTAAGAGCTGGGGTTTCAGCCTTACACAGGGTACTCCACACTGGGTATCATAGCTTCATGCACAGAGGGGTTTTGTCATAATGTGTAACAAGCTGTTTTAATTCTGATTTGGGGAACATGAGGATCTGATGAACAAGACAGCAGCCTCAAATAACCTCTACTTTGGCGTAAAGGCAAGTCCTGGCTGCCTGGGATAAACACAAGCCATTAGGAAGCTGCCCTTTCCCAAGCCCACAGCAGGGATGCTCTGGGAGGGGATGAATGGATGTTTGGAGGAAAGCTGTCTTGCTGCAGCCTGGGAGCCCTGAGTACCCATCTCTGCTCTCACACCACTTTCCCACTTCCATACCCATCAGCAGGTAAGGTCTCTGCTTCCCTGCGCTTCCATGGTCTCCAGACACAGTGGTTGCACTGCCATAGGTATTCCCTGCTTGGACTGAGGTGCAGCTCCAGCACCAGCCCATCATGCCGGGGACTCTCCCAGCCAAACCAGTAAAACCAATATGCAGTGAGCCACATGCACAGGCATGTCCAAACCCCCTCTTTGTGAGAGGCAATTTATTCACAGATTCAATCCGCTGGCTTAAGGGATCTGATCTGGTATTTTCTGCTGTTAAACAATGGCTCCCGCAATGGGATGAGAGCAGAGAAATGCAGAAGAGGTTGGGTGGCTTCGGTGAGCCTGGCATGAGCAGCCCAGGGCAGTGCTGGGGGCAGAGCCTGGTGCACACCAAGCATCAGCCCTGCACACAGCCCTGGGTATCACTCACTGGGGAGAAGTTGGTGGTTTCTGGGGCATCTCCACTCCCCACAGCACTGCCAGGTCCCCACAGGAAGGTTTTCCTCATATCCTTTCTCTCCCCCCTGAGGAAAAGCTCTGTCTCCCTCCATCCCCCAAAAGCCACCAGCTCTTTCCCACAACTGCAGTGCTTCAGCCAAGGCCCTCAGCAAAGCCTGGGGCTTGATGTGGCTATGGTGAGGTTTCACCCTCTCTTGTGCATGAAGGAGTTAACGTGCCGAAAACCCCACATCCTCCTCAGAGGGTTTTCCAGGGATGTAGACCAAATCCTATTACAGCAACGCTTACCTGGGGAGCAGTGGGGAGGGCAGCCATGCAGCAAACCTCAGTGGTTTGCTACTTGATTTGTTCCCTGGGAGCAGAGAGCTGATGGTGGAGCAGCCCAAGAGCAACTGGAGAAAATACCTTGAAGCCTGGGAGCTGCTTTTCTGCTCTAAATACCATAAAGGGGGCCTTGGAGATGGCACATCTGAGAGCACATCACTTCCACTGAGCCAGGATGCTGCAGAGAGCGAGGGACTGTCTGTTGTCCATACTCAGGACCACCCTTTTGCCTTAATTTTGGAGGGCTCTGGACCATCAGCTTTATGGTTCTGGCTGTCACCCTGCGGCTCCCAGCCTGCCTGCGGTGCAGCCAGCCTCATCGGGGAGCCACATCTCACCCCAGGAGAGAAGGGAGAAAAGAAAAATGAGGCTGATGGGCCCAAGGAGAGGAAGGGGAAGGCAAAAGCAGCCATTTGCTATACCCACAACCTGGAGAGAGCAGCTGACGGCCTGCACGTGAGGAAATCACCTCAGCAAGGATGCGTCTGCTCGGCTGTCAGAGCGCTGGATGGGGAGGGTTTGTTTTGTGCAGGCTAATAGAGACCTAGCAGGATAATTGGCATGAGTGGAGGCATGACACAGCCCTCTTCCGGAGAAAGGAGCCCTCCTAATGGGAGCCAGGTGGCAATGCCCCTCCAGCCCTGACCCCGGGTCTCTCCGGAGCAGAGCTGCGAGCACGACCCTGTCTGTGGGATGAAAGCAGCCGTGCCTTGCCCCCATGTCACCCATCGAGTGCAAACAGGTGTGGGATACTGCATCCCACCCCAGCACACACTTTGTCCCGGCCAGGCTCTGGCACAAGGAGCAGCTGTGTCCCCAGGCCATGGCACGTTTCCTAATGGACTGCAGGACAAGCGAAGCTGCCAGCGGGTCGCAGCCAGGGAATGGCTGAACGGCTCTGCTGGAATGTCAAGGATGGAGGGGACAGATGGTCCGTGTCTGTCAGGGAATGGAGAAGTCCTTGGCCTTCTCCCCCCACACTGCCTGTGGGGATTTTGCTTTCTTCTCAAGGGCAGCTGCTGGGAGCAGCAGGCGATGGGATCCGGGGATGAGCCACCCACCATGGCCACTGCCACCTCCTCCTTGGTGCCAGCTGCACCAGCCGTGCAGCATCCCAAACCACTGCAGCCAGAGGGGTCTTTTGTTTGGGAAAGGAAGATCTGGGGATTGGGCTCGCTCTCTGGGCAACAGGGGCAACCCCACTGGTGAGGCTACTCGGGAGCTCCATCCTGGCATCGAAGCCCACGAAATAGCACCAAACCAGACCCTGTTCTGCTCCCCAGCCCTGGGAACAGCGGGTGACTGGAAAGCACTCTTTTTTTAGCCACTATTTCTGGAGGCACAGTGATCCAAGAATAGAGTTTATGCATAAAATTGGACTCCTCAGTCAGGGTATATAACACCAGCACAGCAACCGGCCCCATAAATCATGCCTCATAAATCTCTGATAATGCATAACCTGCATGCTGGCTGCAGATCAGCTCCAGGTAACTCGGCTTGGAGAGGAATGAAAATTGGCAGCAGCGTGGAAATCAGAGACAGGACAGACCTATCCAGCCCAGCCCTCTAGCCTTCAGCACACCCTGTGCAGCAGCCTCCAAGCCTCAGTGCTGCTCTCCTCCGTGCTACCCCCATGCAGCTTTTGGGGAGGGAGACAGTAGAAGGGGTGAACAATCACAGACCTCATGGGCTCAGGCTGCTGAGGCCAGTGAGCACCCAAAAGCACCATTGCTTGCCCTTTATGCCCATGAAGTAACTGGCAATTTCCAACTGCATGTCCCTCCTCTTTCTTTTGCCCCACAGATTTTAATCCCAACCTGGCTGCCTTGAGCAAATACCCACTTGCACCCCATCCTCCTCGAGTCCTGCAGCTCTCATCTGGAGGGAGACATCACCATCCCTCCTTGCTCCACACAAGACTTGGAACTTTTCCCACATCCATCAAAACAGCCCTGGCTGACCAATGAACCAGACAGTGGGTACATGAAGGCCAGGAGAAGGTTGATGAAGGGTCATGTTTTATTATGTCCAAGCACTGTCTGGAAAAGCCGGGTAAGGCAGGATGGTCTCACCCAGCAGGCTCATGGCTTTGTGGGGATGCCAGCAGCCAGCAATAGCAGGTCAGTGCCTGCAGATACAATGCCACAAGAAACAAGAAAGAGGTGTGTTTCTGGGCAGAAAAGGTACCTTTATAGTCCTCCACCCACGACCACCATTACCGGCTGGTGAGCAAGAGAGCACTGTATCGAGTGAGTCTTTGGATGTTCGGTTAAAGCATCCAAATACAGCAGTTTTCATCCCAAGCTTCTCCTAAGCCCATTTAAGCTTCCCAGTTGAGCTAGAAATCTGTGAGATTCCCATTACGCCAGATTCCCATGAGTGTGCTCTCCCCCACAGGCATTTCCAGTTCTGCTTGTGCCTCCACACTGCCTACTGTTCAGAAAATAAAGAAGCCAGTTTATCCCTCTATTTGGAAAAAACAAGGCTCCTTTCCTGTCTGCTTCTCTTAGGGGTATAAAAAGAGCATCTCCTCTTTGATGCACCCTCCCCTGTGGTCTGGTGCCACGCATGGGCAGGTTTCCTGCCAGGACCTGCCCAGAGCTGCTCCAGCATACACGCGCGAGGCGTGCAGGAACGGGAGGATTTGCATAAGCACCAGTTGTTATGTATGCTCAGTTTCCAGTAGCTCAACAGAGCACTTGCACTTCCCAGTCCAAAGTACCCTCCTCAAACAGCAGCACAAGGAAAGGCATCACCATTCTCCAGCCCAAGCTGCTTAACAGATATCTCTGAAACATAAATGCACCTCTCACTATCCGAGATAGATGGGAGTTGGTTACCAGTTCCTCTTGGTGGAGCTCATCCTGCCCAAATCAAGCCTAACATCCCGCCAGCTGTAATGAGGAAGAGGATCCCAGAGGTACACGAGCAGGGCCTCACCTTCTTATCCATGAAGGGGCAGAAGCCAGCCCCAGATCCATCGGATAGGAGGAATCACCCCTAAACAACTGTGTAACATGAGGCAAAGGCTATCACCCGCCCATAAATTCCTGAAGTGCAGTGAAGCTGGGGAGCAGAGCTTGCAGCACTGAAAACCGAGATGAAATTTCCTTGCCCTGCCGCCTTGCACCTATTTGTTGTGTTTTATAATATGAGGTTAGACTGTTTCCATCCTGGTTTCCCAAAAAATATCACATTAACATCAGTCACGTCGCAGCAGGGATAAGGGTTGCAGCGTGGATGGCGAGTGGCTCAACAGGAGCTTCCCGAAGCCAGAACGCCTGCATGCAGGCAGTGTGGTTGCACAGGCAGGGCTGCTGGCACCACCGCCAGCATTGCTTCTCCAGGCCCTGGAGCAGAAGGACTGTGCCAACCAGGCACCATTTTAGATGCAACATGGTGCAGCCGGCATGGCAAGTGTCCTAGGACGGGAACCTGCCACCAGCAGCACTGGAGGAGGTGTTTTTTATTCTTCCATCAAGCAAGTAAATGCACACTGGGAGTACAAAAATCGTAGCTCCGTTGCCAGATGTGCCCCATTGCTGTTATCATGGAATATTAATCAGAAAGGCCTGTGTGTAATTTCGGAGTTTTGATTAGAGAAATCTCCCTTACAATAATAATCACGCTGGGGCCTGTATAAATACCAACGGCTCCAGGTTTGTTGGCTGGATAAAGTGGCATGTTGATTGCTCGGCTCGCTTGTTCATCAATCATTCAGCGTTGCCCCCATGTTAGCCGTCCTCCTGGAAAGCCCCCTTCTTCCCGGCTCCCCCGATGCCTGGCCTTTCATTAATAGACCCTTTCCTCCTCCCCTTCCACCTCGTCCCCACTGCTGTCCCCTGCGCTCGCTCCCGGACCCCTTCCTCCTCGCCTGCTCCCTGATCCCTGCATTCATCTCAGATTATATAAAGTTTGGCTGCCTTGAGTAAAATAAATTGCAGGCTTTTGAAGGGCTGGGGCTCTGTATATTTTTATGGTTAATGAATCTTCCTGTTTGAGTTTGGAAGATGGGAACTTTGCTTTCCAGCTGCCATGTACAGCTCTGGCCAATTAAATTAATGGGGGCTGGAAACATCACCCCAGTGTGGGAGAGCATTGGGTGGGAGAGAGTTGGGTGGGAGCATCCTCTGTCTTCCTCCCTACCAACCCCTGGACAGGTATCCCCCCAGCCCTGGCCACACCAAACTATCACCCCAACTTGCACCAGGATAAAATGAGATCAGCCAAGAAAAGCAGTGGGGAAGGGGTGAGAGCAGCATCATTCCCAGTAATGCTGCACGGGTGGGCAGCCCCCTGGGGTGCTCTGCATGGGGTGCAGTGGGTCCTACTGTGCAGCTGCTGACTCGACACCACTTGGGAACAAACTGATCTTCTGAAGAGGAAGCATACAGCCTGCCCCAGCCCTCAGGGCCACGAGGGAGAGGTTTTGCCAGGAGGAAAAGTGAGCTCTGGGCAAATAACTGGCAGCAAGTCTTGTGCGTGCTGGGTTTTAACTCCTCATCCTGAGCCGCCTATGGGCAAAGAGTTACAGCCCCTAATTTATTCATCATTGCAACTGATTCATCATCTACTTTTTATGTCTGGTTTCTTGGCCTGTAGATTATCCGCCAGCAGTTTGTTGAGCATATTTGACATGTGAAACTCAAGCTGTGTTTACTTGTAGTTCATGTACCATGGCGTTTGGATTGGCCGCCTGCCATCAGCCACGTGGTGCCTGCGCTGTGCCCGGGTTGGCGGAGCGCAGCGCGGCGTGGATGCTCACACGCACCAGCTCAGCCTTTCCCCTGCTCCAGACATTTCCCGCTGTTGGTAGCATTCTCCTCGCTCCTCCCGGCTCTCCTCTGAGTCAGGAGCTCTGCACAGCGAGCAAGGAAACTGTATTTCTGTGAACATTCAAATACATGAAATCCCATAAAACCTGGGGGCAGAGCTGGAAGAGGAGCCGGGAAGGACTTGCCAACCCCGCACACTGGAACAGCTTTCTTCATCCAAATTTTCCAAGCTATACTGAGCACAAGGGAGTCTCCGAACTTGAATTTCCACTCTCGCTGCATATCCATGACCTCAAGTAAAATAAAGGAAACTTTTCCCAGTCCTGGGTCCCAAGAAGAGCCTGAGGGGTGCCTTGCCCTGATTGTGAACCCATTAGTGAATCAACAGCTGGGGAAGCAGTGGGACCCCAGCCCTGGCCGAGGCTGACCCAGGCAGGGGAAGGCAGCTTGGTCTCTGCAAACGGTGGTATCACACCATGGTGACAATAACCCCATTAACGCGCGCTCACATCACAGACATGCACAAGCTGAGGAAGAAGCAAAAAAAAAAGACCCCTTTTTGTCTGATAGGCTTCAAAAATATGTATTTGATTTTCAGATGTTAAGCTAGAATTGCATCCAGATGGACTTGGGGTCACACTCCCTGACACTGGCTTCCCATTACACTGATATTGAATGCAGATATGTTTTATACAGATAGCTTACAAATATAGCACAGTGTTGTTTCGGGTGAGTTTTTTTAAGCTATTTCCCCCGCCAGTCCCTGTGGTGCTGTGATTCCCATGTCTCCGGTTCCCAATCTCTGCGAGCTCAGGGTTCCTGCCTGGCTCCGAATCCATCCCACCAAGACAAAGGCGTTTAGGAGCAATTCCCTCCATCTTCCAGGTGTATTACACTCTGTTCCCACCAGAGATGGGATGTGATTTTCAGAAGCAAAGCAAACTCCCCCAGCCGCTGCCATCGTCCATTTGTTTTCCTGAGTAGCAAACAAATGCAAACAAAACCAAAGCAGAATAAAAAGCAGCATTTAATAATATGGCAAGATTTGTGGGGCTTAATGTATAGTATTAGATGTGGCAATAAAAATATACAGGTATTAATTGTGTCATTCAGGCACTGAGGGCCTCAGGCAATTTCAAGCTTTGCTCTTCTGTTTTATGGTGTCACCAAGATCCGTTGATGGAATTACTGCCACATTATGATACGAATAGCAATAATAACAACAATAACAGTAATAACATATTTTGTTGCCTACTGACTCTCCCAGGGTACTTTGCAATTAGATACTTGGAGAAGTCACAACACATAACTGTCTCTTCAGCCTGGTTTACTCTTAGCACTGGGTCCTCAGTGCAGCAAGGGTGTCAGATTTGGCCTTATCCTCTTTATTTCCATGATCTGCCTTTCCCAGGAGCCTTGTGGGACACTGTGGAAGGGAGTGCACGGGGCCAGGTTTGCATTGTCCCTGCAGGAGGTGTCTCATGCTGGTCCCCATTCCCATGAGAGCCGCAGCTGTGGTGGAAGGGATGTTGTGCATCCTACAGCACCCAACACATCTCCCTTGGCCAGGGAGGAGCAGATGCAGTGGGGGCGAGAACAGCTCAGGCGGTTATTTACAGCCCATTACTTTGCTCGGTGAAGTTTGCTTCTTTTTCTCTGGTTGTTGAATTATCTGGGAAAGGATCACTGTTTTCTCAAATGTATTCATTATACGAAATTATTTGGGGCCTAACATAGGGGGATCTTTCCACTGCCTTAGCTGGGGTTTGGATTAGGCCTTTAATGAATAATTTCTGCAAATAATTCTTGGCCTGTGTCTTGTTCACAGGCAGTTTACTGCAAGAATTCAAAAGTCAAGCTGCTTTATTGGCCATATAGGTCATATGGGATTATTTCCGTTCCCTGAGTAGATGTCTCTTAGCACTAGGTCTTCAGTGCACACATTCTGTATTAATTCAAAATTTGCTTTCTATGAATATTTTACAAGAGTGCCTTAAAATTCACTGTTTCCATGGACATTCCTCCTTGTAACTCATTCTGTTTGCTTGAATATTAACTGAAGGCAAACAGAGCACGGGCGTGCAGGGAGTCTAGCTGAGCGCACTGCAGGAACGGGCACAGAGACCGGGGGGAAATTCCACTGAGGAGCACTTCACAAATGTCAGTGCAGATGAAATGAATAACTGTGCCCACTCCACCAGGCCCTTCCCTCTGCTCCCTCCTGCCTCTGTGACTCACCAGCTGCTGGCGTTCACTCAGAAGAAAGGAAAGCAGTTTATTTTCACTTGGTAATCTGGGCTGTCCTTCCTTGCAATGCATCCCATCCACCCCACATCCCACATGGCCCCGGTGACCTGCTGAGAGCTGCTGTCAGCAGAGCCCCAGGCAGGATGGTGATTGCCACCAGCTACAAGTTGCCCAAAGAGGCGGTAGATGTCCCATTCTGGGAAATGTTCGAGGTCAGGTTGGACAGGGCTCTGAGCAGCCTGATCTAGTTGAAGATGTTCCTGCTCGTTGCATGGGGGTTGGACTAGATGACCTTTGAAGGTCCTTTCCAACCCAAACCTGTGATTCCATGATTTTATGATTCTGTGATGTGTTACTGGGAGGCAGCATGGAGAGGGACCCCTGCCAAAGCCTTTGACAATTCTGCATCTCATTTGAGCTGTTTCTGCAGTCCCAAAAGCAGCATTCCAGGATCTGAGTCCCTGCACCAAGCACTGACGGTGGAAGACCATCAGGAATGGATTCTGCTGGTGCAGACTGGAGGGAGCAGTTAGGACTTCACCCAGGCAGGTTTGTTCTGCTCCAGATCTGGAGGGAAGAAGAGTCTCTGGAGCATCACGCTGTGGGACCAGAGGGTTTTCACTGTCCCCTCCTCTCCTCTGAGGGTCGGGTTCAGCTCAAAGTCAAAGCAAAGGAAAACCAGAACACCCCAGCTGACCCCAGCTCCTTCAGTGCCTATTTCCATCAGTGCATACAAAGCAGAATCTGGCCCACAGCTTCCAGGCTGTCAAATCCATCACCTTCCCAAGAAGCCCATAGAAGAAAGCACATGTTTCCTGGCTGTCATGCAGCAAGGAGCTGAGTAACGGGGCGGACTGTGCCTGGTGAAATGTGCATTGCATTTGGGCTGAGATTCTAATAGATTCTGATGCGGATTTTTTTCCTGATTTGTACCAGGCCATCTGGATTTGTTTCTGTGAGATGCTGGTTTAATACACTTAAAATTTCCCATTGAGTCTCATGCACCAAAGAGAAGGGGAGGGGGGGGGCGAATGAAAAGCAAATTTAATAACAGAAGGACCTGAAATCTATTAAATATACATTAAAATACATTTGGTTTCCCAGTGGGTGCAAAGTGCCATAACGTTTTACTGGGTTTATGACGCTGGCAGAGGCTCTGAATGAAAATGGAGGAGAGAGTCCAGGGTCCCTGCTCAGTAGTTCACGGTGGAGAGAAAGAGTCGTCTGCAGTTTGCTAACGCAGCAAAAACGGAGCAGGCTCCTCGGGTAGATCCACAGAGAGTGCATTTCACATGTGTTTCCGTTAAGGATGTGCACAAAACCTGAACAGCAAGAGACATTCAGGTTCTCAGATTATTTGGGACTCTCGTTTTCCTTCTCGTGCTACGATTTTGGCAGGGCCCATCCACCCAGCCTCCCCCGGCTCCTTCCTGCTGCGCGGCTCCTCCGCAGCCCACAGATTTGGAAAGCCAGGAGAATAAGTTCTGCAGCTCCAGGCTGCTGCTTTGCCCCAGTAAAAGTGCCATATCCAGAGGCTCAGGCTGTCTCATCCGTACCATGAGCAGGGAGCAGGCTGAGTCCAGCAGCACAGAGCAGGAAACCAAGCCTGGCCCCGCTCTGTAACACAGAGCAAAGAGCATGTGGCATCCCTGCAAAGCAGCATCTCGAGCCCAGGAGTGCTGCAGCTAGGTGCAGCAACTTGCATTTCCAGCAGATGAAATCCCCCCATGCATTGCAGCAGGGGAAGCAATGAGCTGTCCTGTGCAGTTGATGCTCATAGGTCCTGTCCATGCAGCTCCCTGCTTCCCAGCACCCTGCCATCTTCATCCATAGGTCTGTGGCCAGTCACTGCCAGTTTACCCAGACCTGCTGTTCTGGCCACTCTGCATCCCACCCTGCGCTGCAGCTTGCTGGCCAGGACCAGCTCAGGGGTTTAATTCCTCCCTCCACTGATTCAGGCCCTGGTTCTTTCATCCAGAGAGCACCAGTCCTCACTAAAGCAGACCCCTGCCACGGGGCTGAGATAAACCCCTGAGTCGTTCCAGACAAGATGAGGAGGATGTCCCAGGTGAACAACCTTCCCCTTAGCAAAGGCCGCAGTTACTTGTGTACAGATTCAGCCCCTCTGCATTCCAAGCAGAGGGAATTTTTGCATGAAGCAGAAAAAGCTTTTCTTGGCATAATTCTGCTTTTCTCAGTCTGGTCCCACTCTGCACATGGTGGACCACGTCATGAGAAAGTAACAGGAGGAAATACATGCGCCCGTAACCACCAAGGGCTTCAAAAAGAGGCTTTGTTTGCATTTATCCAAGGCTCTGGCTGTTCCCTCTTTGATGTAGAGCAGTTCATGGGCCCAGAGACCAATTCTGCTCTGCAGCAGTGTATGCACATGACCAATGTGTGTTCACGTGTGTT
>JANHGB010045427.1:1230-49612 GCA_026283785.1 Coracopsis vasa | reverse complement strand
TTCCCTTCCCTTACCTTCCCTTCCCTTCCCTTCCCTTTTCCCTTCCCTTTTCCCTTCCCTTTTCCCTTCCCTTTTCCTTTCCCTTTTCCTTTCCCTTCCTTCCCTTTTCTCTTCCCTTTTCCCATCCCTTCCCTTTTCCCTTCCTTTCCCTTTCTTTCCCTTCTCTCTGCTTGCCGATCTCAGACATGATATAAACTCACAGTAGAATTTGACTGAATGAAGTGCAAAAACATATTTGCACTACAAACAGCTTTGTATTGTAATAAATTCAGAACTGATGTGTGAATTAAGAAAAAAACACAGTATTTTTGGAAATGCCAGTGCATATTTTTTTAATGCAACAATTCTTGTTAGTTAAAATATCACTTATGGAGTCAGAACAATGTAATTTCGTAGATGATCACCATCATAAGCACATATTATAAATATTGAATAAAGTTCTGTAAGGAAACAGCCCCCTTGGTATATCTATCTCTGGATTTACGCATGTAGATTTAACAGTAAATTAGGTGAAAGGAAGTGCTGGCTAGCCACTGAAAACAGAAAATCAGGGTTGTGTTGTTTCTACACCTGGTTCTGTTCCCAGTTCACTCTGTGGGCTTCAGGCAAGCGATTTCAACTCTTTGTCTCATTTTCAGTATCTGCAGAAATCAGAAATATGCTAACATTTATCTGTCCTTCTGGGCCCGCAGAGGATTCCTTAACAAATCTGCAACACACTGATGTAGCTGTAGAGCACAGTTGTTGAATAACTATGATCAGCATAGGAATGGACCTGGAAAGACTTGAAGAAAGTTGGCCATTAACCGCATTTCTGTCAACTCTCTGTATGCACTCAGAGACCACCCTGCTCAGGGTGCTGGCTCCCAGGGCTGCAGCTATTGGGCTGTATGATCAGCCAGGTAATATGCTGGTCTTCTCTTCTCCTGCCCACCTGAAGGGAGGCTCTGGCCAGCTGCAGTCTGTTTCCATCCCATACCCTCCCCTGCTTTCTACTGCCCAACAGCTGTATGGTTAGCTGAAGAGTGAACAGCAAATGTTCAAACCAGAAGCTGAGTCTCTCCTTCTTTAACTTTGGGTTAGATATACCCCTGCAGCTCAATGGACCCCATTTCATAGGAGTGATTCACAAAGTTTCCAGCTGTAGTACTTCCCTCTTCAGCATTTTTCTCTAGACGAAACAGAAGCTCTTCACTATTTTTACCTTTAAAGGTTGAAGGGGAGATTCCAAGAAGAAAAAAGAATCCATCTAGCCATATTAAATACAAAGATAACACCTCTGGCTCAGCTTGTTCTCTAGCTGCAAATCACTCAAAGCTAGGAGGGTGTATCAGAGAAAAATGTCTGCATTTTTTGGCTTTGTATTTTTCCCTAAACATCTGCTATTAGTCACCATCAGAGGCAAGAGTCTAGAGGGACCTTGGTATCATCCAGTATAACCATTCTTACATTTTGATATCATGTTCAGATAATTTGGCCTTACACAGCCTCAGAAAGCCCAGACATGGTAATGTCTGGCAAAAGGACATGGATCAAACATTGCTATCAAAGCCCGTTCACTAATATTTTGGAATAAGCACATAATAAAAAAATGATGAAGAATCCACCCTTCAGCTTGGCTGTTTGCAGCAAATATTATAAGGGTATTAAACTAAACAATGGCTTGTACTCATCTGGCTCTCCAGATGTTTTCTATGACTCTTATTTTCTATCAATCAGTTAACCACGGTTTTTGCTTTCCTTAGCAACGTATTTCCAAATCAGAATCAAAGAAACTAACGGCAAATAATGAGAGCTAGATTGTATTTGATTGCTGCTAGTTGCTCATGGGAAAGGAAACTGCAAGAAGCACTGCCAATCCTTCACACTGGCAGACCAGCCAGGAACACTTCCAGCTCCCCTGACTGCCTCCCCCCTAAGAGTGCTCCACGCCAAAGGGGCTCTGTAGCGGTTGCATCTGATGGGCAGACCCTATGGCTAGGGATGGAGGGAGTCATCCAACTGATTGTTGTATGGGACAGGAGGTATAGAATTATTTATTCTCTTTCCACTTAGTCCTTTATTACAGCCTTCCCAACTTGTTCACAGACACAGCAGGCTGCAGACATTTAGATTTTAGCAGTGGCTGGCTTTAGCCCAGCTCCATGAGGAAGCACAGCTCATATAATTGCAGTGTGTGTGCGCTTGTGCACATGGTTACCTAATAACTTTTGAACCCAGTGGCCACTTGCAGCTGAACCTGACCAAAAGGTGGAGGTTTCAGAGATAATCAAGTTCCTAAGTTTTTGTGAAAATACAAAGCTGAAGAGTTTTCCTACTGATGGAAAGGCTGCAGCCCACGCTCGGTTCTCATTTGACATGGACAGAATCCACCAGGGAGAGAGACTGGATATATGTGAAGGAAAGCTTCAGTCAGAGCTTATACCTTATTAGATATAAGGGAACCCACTCCGCAGCCAAGGCTTCTCTCCCTTATGGATTCTCCAGTGTCTGATAAGGGCAGAATTCACACCGCAGCAATAGTATAATTCATTTAAAATGTCAGTCAGGCATGAAACACTAACTCCATTGGAAACTAGGCTTCCGGAATAATTCTGGTATTCATGGAAATACTTGTTCCTTCATAAACTGCAAAGCTTCAGGAGGAATTATGGGTGTTTCTCTATTGCTTCCAGTCTCCAAGCTAGCTCTCCTGAAGCTATCTCTGCCCAGCAATGCACAGGTTCTTTCTAGCACCCACTGCCTTCAGAGGTTTCAGTGAGGAAAGTTATATTTCACTTTTTCCCTCAGTGTCATGCTCATCAGGCATAACTTGTCTGAAGAACCTGATTCATAAAAGAACTCCCTATTCCCTTTTAGGCTCTGAGAAAAAAAAAAAGAAAGAAAAAAAAACCAGGCCAGCTTTCTCAATGGCTTCCTGGCCAGAAAGAATTGCTGGCTGCTGAGCACTTGTGGAAAAATGCTCTATTGAGAAGTGTAAATGAGAATGGAATCTTTCTGAAAATCTGGATCCAACTGGGGACTATCGGCACTTCAAAATTTGGCCCTCTTTGCTTTTTGAAATACTTAGCTCTTAAATGAGCAAAATCAGAAGTGACTTTTCAAAAGCCTCCTGCCTTCATTCCCCCTTATTCCCAGGTAGCACTGAAAATACTTGTGGTATTGATGTCAAGCATTATGCTCAAACCAGCAGAAAAAAAAGGGACACATTTCAGTTGGCTGAATGCTCAGGTTTCCTCTAGATACTGTTTTAATAACAGACTTATTAGGAAATTCCCCAATTATTCGTATTGTCTTCCCATGTTAAAAGAAAGAATGTTATTTCTTAATTTCAATATTACTATTGAATAGGGATAGCTATTCCCTGCAGAATGAACAGATTATTCCAGTCCACTCGGGGATCAGCATTATTTCTGGCTGCTACATTTCCTTGGGAATGAATGCTAATATCATGACAAGTATTTGACACCGGTATTAAAAAAAAAAAGAGAGACGTATCAAGTCATTTGATTACTGATAAAGAGGGAGCAGGAGATCAGCACACAGAGACACATGCGAGTTCTCCCTTCAGAGAGAATCCCATGCAAAATGGAACAATTCTGATGCCTGATCTTGGCAGAATTTAAGTCTGTGCTGATTTGCCACAGATCTGAATAGGAGCAGGGCCCAGTGACAAAGAAAGCAAAATTTATTTCCCATATAGCCACGCAGTGTTGTTTGACTTCAATAGGTGTTGCAAATACATGCTGGGAGTTAGAATCTGGCTCTGTTAAAAGTCAGGGTTGCGGGAGATTGTGCTGAGATTGTAGGCAGGACAGATCAGATATTGCATGAGCAAGAAGGAAATACAAACCTCACAGAATTAACATATATTGTCACATCCTATTAAGGTTTTCTGTAGGGCTAGATCAGATTAAATGCATTGAATCCCAGTCATCTTACAGCATATGAAAATATTGTCATGGATAGAATTTTTCATTAGTGAATAAAATGCAGAATAATGAACAGTAGACAAAAAAGAGAGAAGATGTAAAGCCAATCAAAGGAAGGGCAGATGTTTAAAAAGTCTTTTGCTATTCAGGATTGTGATCCAACAAAAGCAATTATGTTTCTGCTTTCTCAATTTCAAAACAGCAGAAAAGAGCTTTGAGGTTTTTCCAGTGCTTATGGCCTATCTCCACACCGTTAACTGAACAGAAGGTAACATAATACCAAACATAGCCAAAGGCAACTGATTCCATGCAAAGCTTGTAATTTGGGACATCCAGTGAGTTAAAGGGGATCGTAATCAAGAAGGAGAAATATATATATATGTATACATATATATATATATTCAAAAATTGCCAAAGAAATCTATAAGAAGCCTAATTAAATTCTCTTATAAATCTGGAGGAGGAATCATAAAAAGAAAACTGAATCAGTGCCTACAGGTGGAAATTCCTCTTGGTAACTGCCCGCTGAACCTGTGAAAAAGATAATGTGGGGGATTTTACTGAGGAATGGCTGGCATGTGGCTGCAGAAAAACAATGGGCTTTCTCGGCAAAGTTCTGAATATTCTGTTTGCTCAAAAATTTATTGTGCTATTTTTGAATGGATATATATCAGAAATGTAATTATAAATACAGTCTACCACACTCCTCCCCCTGTATCCCTAACCATGCACCTAAACAAAAGTCAGTGAGGTTGAGTACAGGAATATTCAGTGAATGCAGCACATGCATGGTGATAGAATGGAGAGAAACGTGATAGATTAGAGAGGGAAAAGATTCAGTGCCGATCATTCTACACTGTGAGAGAAACACTTTCTTAATAATGTAATACCCTTTCTGTGTTACCTGATGCACAAGGCCTGATGTAAAGAGATGCTACTCGCTACTCAGAGTGTGTGTACTGTGTCATAATAAAAAATGGAGAAGGTTGCATTCTGCCCTTTGTAGTAGTCATACAATCTATGAACACTGGCACTGAAAGGGGTCTGCACAAGGACACACAGCCATAGAACAGTAAGCTGTTGAAATCAGTGGAATTTTTGCCAGGGACTTCAGTGGGGCTGAGATTTGCCCATACAGTTTGCCTTCTCTTTAGCTGACTCTTGTTCTGCTGTGCTATTTAGACAACACAAGATGCTTCCTGATTCCTTGGCTCCCCCACAGTGGGAGCAGGAAGCATAAAGTCTCATTTTTGCAGGTAAGCAAGCAGAATTTCTTCAAGGCACCATGAGATGAACCTGGGCATGATCCCAAACTGTCTTTTATGAGCCTAAAATGCAACTTAGGCAGAATGTAGGTGCATACTGAGGGTCACACAGAAAATCCTGCCAATTTTGATTAGGTGTCTCCCAGGCATGTATGTTGCTGAGTGGGACTTCCTTACGTGCCCAGTATAGACCTACTACATATGCTCAGCCACTCCTACCCACAGTCAGCTCAATCAAGTGAAAAGGACTGTAGCCTTCCTGCAAGGGAAGGAGCTGGGGCGTGTTTCCCCCTGCGGCAGAAAGCACTGCGATGTAGTGAAAGCTAGGAAAGAACCTGGGGCAGAAAAGGAGGGTTCAGGGGAACAAGGCTCTTGGTCCCGTCATGGAAATAAAGAAGCAGAGGCACTCAAGATGCAGACTTCTGCCTCATTTTCCAGGGCTCTGTGTGAAGCAAAGTAATGCTATTGCTTTTTTGTCTGGTTTGGTTTGGATTTGTCTTTTTGCAACAGGCAGCAGAAAAAGCAACAGCCTGCTTGTCTGACATCTTGAACTGGCCCTGCTGCAGGGCTACATAGCTGAGCCGTTCCTGTTTCCTTTCACAAGCTGGGCCCTCCTTACCTCAGACTCTTCTGAGTGAGAACCAAGAGGTTTGCCCTGAAGGTGCATAGAACCAGAACACAGGACTTTTAACAGCAACTGAGACACCTCCCCCCCCACCCCAGCTTATTTTCTGGGGCACATGGTGCTAACTAGAAGCTTTTGAACATGAAGCTGTGTAGTTGCATTAGCTTAGGATCAACTTACAGTAAAGCAGCTCCCCAGCTGGCTTGGAAAACAGAAGAAATAGGCTCACCTCTGCCTGCAAAAGACCATATCAGCATTGTCTCATGGTCTCCAGCATTTGCAGCCACTTCCTTTCAAATGTGACAACTGCTGTCTACCTTTCATGCAATTGTCTGGCAGCTGCAACACTTTGGGAAATAAAAGTTTTCAGTTCTTTTTAAGTTAAGCTATGGGTTTGAAGGTCTCTTAAGAAGACTCTCATTGAGAGAGAAGAGGTAGCAGGGGACAGAAACACATCACACTACACACTGAAGTGAGCCACGGTGCAGCTGGGAAGTCAAGAGCTGTAGAGCTAAATAGACAAAAGACGAGGCACTGCTTTTGCAGTGTGTGTAGACAGGCATGGACCAAAACCCAGGGTTCAGAGCTTTCCATTCACAGTGGGAATACTCATTACCTGCATCACTCATAGCACTCCTTTCTACTCACTCTGGCTTTATGAGCTGTGCCTTCTGGGCTGCAGAGTGACCCAGCCAATACAGAAAAAATACAAGTACTCTCATCACTATTCCCACTCTCACCTAAATTATTCTGATGAAACTCCTTTTTCTATATTATTGTAGAGTCTGCTGATATATAGCTGGAGTCCCACTTCAGCACATATTCAACAGGCTGCTAGCTAAAGTATCACCACAAGTCCCATACCAAAGGAAGAAAAGAGATAAGCCACCTGTCCCCACATGTGTGACTAAGGTAGCTGAACACAGGACAGCCCAGTTCAGGCACTGACATTCAAAGATACAACTGCAGCTCTGATAGGGAGCAAAAGTCCACTCACTGGGAGAATCGGTGACACATTTAGCTTGCCATGCACATTCTTAAGGTAGGTTTACATCAGTGAGTACAGACAGACACACCTGCTCCATCTGTGATCCAGGCCAAATGGTTATATGACATTCTGTTCCAGGAGATACAAGTTTGTGAGCTTAGGTCCAGTGCTGCAGCTGCATGGGTACACACAGCTGTGGGAGCAGGGCTGGAGCAGTGCTGGATCACCACACATGACAGGAGCAGGCATATGTCTCACTGTGCCCACCTTCGCACAGTTTCTTTCTAAGTGCTAGCTTTCCTCAGCTGATGTACAGGAAATTTAAGCTTTATATCTATCTACATGTCTTGTCTATGCCTTAGCCCAAACTTGTGACCTAACCCAGGAATTTACTCACTGCCGATCTCTAAAGCTGGAATGCGCACTGTCTAGCCTGCATCTTCAAACTTCTGGGTCAGTGGAGAGGCAGTCTGTGTGGACACATTCAAGCTCTATCGAGAGCCAGCTGTTAGCACAAGCACAGTGAGAACAGTGGCTTAGGCTGACCTTTGCCAGGGTTATAATGGGCTGTTATAATAGCCATTTAACTAGTGTCCTGCATCCTTGAAAGCCAGGCTGCCTGATGACATGAAATGAGAGGTCAGAGTATTTGTCAAAGAACCTGCTGCTCCTCCTAGGATCAGCAGTCATTCCCCCAGTTACCCAGTGACCACAGCCAAGAATGGCTCTCAGACAAGTTACACTGCTTCCCCTCCCATCTTAGAGCTGGAGTAGCCCTGGGGACCTGCTCTGCTCTCTCTCCCTTAAGGCAACAAAGCTGGATTCTGGGATGTTGCAAGGAACCTCTCGGTCTGTCCCATGCACAGTGTGGTACGCTGCCACATTCCAAATATGCCAGTTGCAGAGGAGCTCAGGCTGAGAGACAGGAGCAAACACTTGAAAGGTGGTGGTAAAAATACAAAGAAACAGCACATCAAGGCTCGCCCTCAACATATATTTGCCACTTCACTGCTGAGGTAGGTTGACTGTGTGGACTCTGTCCCTGCTTCACTCCAGGAAAACATGCACCCCACTTACACACCAGCCTGCCTGACTGCGCTAAGAAGGGGATGTGCTCCTACTATTGAGTTGCAGTGTAACAAGTGGCACCAGTTGAGAAGTGGTTTAAAAAGCCATCCCTTACTACCTCTCAGCTAGTAGTTTGTGCTTTCAAACAGAGACACCTGCCAGAGTACATGCCATTTTGATCATAGCAACAGGGAGGTCACAAAGCTCATCACAACAAATCCATAGGCAAACATCTAGTGTAGACAGAGCTTTAGGTGACTTGCTCAGCACTGTGAATTTTGATTCAAGAGCTAGGCACCCCCTTCCAGGTATCACATAGCTGGCATGACAACACCAAGGGCTGCTATTAGGTGAGCTCTTCTGACTTCTGCTGATCACGGTTAAGATGTATATGTACTCAGCTGTGTCCAGAAGTTTGTCCCCTTTCCCCAGAGGTTACTGCCCAATCAGTTTTGCAATTTAATGCTTTGTCTGATTGCTCCTTGACAATGATTTCTATAAGGTGATTCAGGCTGAATGAAAAGAGCCTTTGGAGCTCGCCTCATCTGCACAGCTTCTTAGAGTATCCCAGCCAATTCGTAAAAGAAGTACTGGGTTCAGCTCGGAAGAAGAGCTGAAAGGGAGCCCGTTGTAGCTTTATGCTTCTGGGATTCACGCTGCACTTTAACAGGTTAGCCATTGGCCCCATGAAGGTCTTGGGAAAGAAGAGGGAAAATGCAGAAATACCTCAACTGCACCCCTACTCTGCCCCCACTAGGTTCCCCTAAATGGGTTCTGTGGGAACAGATGGCATAGGAATTGGCTCCGTCAGCTTTGCCCGAGCTAGGAACTCCCTTGTGCCAAGGGAATCCTCGAATGGGGAGATTCGGCAGCTCTCCAGCTCCTCCAAAGTGGGTCAAAATGATTTAAGAAGCTGGTCCGTTGTGGCCCCATTTCCTCTGTAAATTGGCTCAAATACAGGGGATGATGGAGTGGTGAGAAGGCAGAGAATAAAATTTCCAAGAAGATCAAAATATGCCATTTTAGCTTTTGTATGTATAAACATGCATAATATGACATTTTGTTTAGACAGTTATTTAAAAAGAAACTTACAATCTTTTTAATTAAAATGAATGCAAAGGAATAGGCTATAAATATGAACACAGGAAGGTAGGAGTTGACAGCACACAGCTTCCCAATCTTTTTTCAGTTGTTATGGAGTATAATAAAATTTTGTTTTGCTTTGCAATTTTTCCATAATGTTTATGTTTGTTTTAGGTAACAGATTAACTGTAGGTGATGGAGTTTTGTTCCCGTATATTATGTCATGTGTTGGAAGCCCTCGTTTTACAGCTCGTATGATGAATGAGAGCAGTGAATGAGATTACAGAAGGAAAAGAGACAGTGGATGGCCATGTGGGAAGACCATTCCTGGATTCTGGGTGTGATATACTGTCTATACTTATGTTACTGTTATCACTAAACTAGTGCTGGCTTCAAGTCCCATCACCTTACCTTACCTCTGTCATTCCCTCCGCGGCCTGCTGTGCTTTACCCCTGCTGTCTGTCCACCTAACTAGCGAAATGCTAAACAAGTTTTGATATTTACCTGTTTACGATTAAACTGCAAAATGATCTGCTGTGTTCTGATCTAAATTAAGGTCTGCATTAAATGTCATAGCATTTATCTTTCATAGAACGAGACAGCAAGGACACTAATTTCCCAGGTACTCAATCACTGCCCCATGCCACTGGAGAGCGTCTCAGGGAGCAACATGCCCGCTGCTCACAGCTCACTGGCAGCACTGAGGCGGAATTGTAAAAGTCAATTAATCATTAAAAGCTGTTACCAGCCTGTATTGAACCGCTCTGGCACAAAATGTTAATCAGCCCCACATCGATATCATAAATTCCTGCAAATTGGAGCGGTCGATAGCGCTGGATCGATGGGAGGGCGTCAGACCTCTCCACTGGGCCCCACCAACATGGCCGCCGGGCAGCCACCACACCCCTCCCGGCAGGCCCCGCGCCCCGCCGTTACCACGGCGACTGCATGTCGCCCCCCAGCCCGGCCTGCTGGGGCTGAGGCGGGCACTGATGCATCACTGCCAGTGATGGATCTGTCAATAACACTTAGCAGGGGAGGGAAGACCTTCCCGCCGCGCTGGGGGGATTTAATGGCTCGAGGCGCCGTGTGCCGCCGCATACGTGTGAGGCTAAGCAGGGCCAGGGGCAGCTGCTGCCCGGGGACGGGCTGGGGCGACTGGCGCCGTGTGCCATTAACCCGGGTGCTGCTGCGGGAGGAGTAACCCGGAGCTCCGTGAGTTAGGAAACTGTTCTCCGCTGGGCTGTAATATGTTACTCATGAACGGCTGTAGAGTTGTTCATTAATCCCGTGGGTCGGTGTTTTCCTGCGGCCTCTGGTGCGCTGATGCCAGGCACACATAAAATGGCACTGGAGCACCCAGGGCATGTGGAGGTGTGGGGAGATGGGAAGGTCACTTCTGCTTCAGTACCTGCCTGAGGCTTTTTCTCACAGAGCTGTCGCAGTGAGACAGTGTGAGTGGTACGAGCGAGCTGCCCCTGCAAAAGGGACACTTTCACCCTTTCTCAAAGCATCCACATGTGTTTGGGTGTTGGTTGCAGTGAGGTTAAGTCCTTGCCACCCTCATCACTACGGCCACAGCACACTCCCAGTCTTCCCACACAGGTGTGCAGGCCAGACTGGGACAAGCGGAATAGCCTCTGGCAGAGAAGTGGGCACAATGGGAAGGACTGAATCTGAAGTGGGAATAAGGACTCGGTCCCCTGAGGCTGTCCTTGTAGTGCTCCTGCTGCCTTTTGCTGCTGCTTCTCCTGAGAGGGCAGAGATCCCTGCCTCCCATCCACAGGACTGCTGAAGGCTTAGCTGAGCCCAATCCATTTATCTCCTGTTACTGTTATTAAATCTGACCTGCAGTAGGGGAAAAATAGCATTTTTAGGATTGCAGGATATTAAGAAGCCTCTTTAGAGATGAAAGAAATGCCGGATGCCGTTACTCTAGGGAAAGATTGTGTTCCACCAGTTTCATTGTCATTTAACGTAGAACATAAAGGTTAATGCTGAATAAAATAATACCCATGTTGATTATTTTAATAGTCTCAAAGTATAACTTTTCCCCTGGACTGCAGTTATCTAATCCATGTGCTGTACATGCACTGGCAGTATTTTTTACTTTTCCACGGTGATGATATGGTCGTTCCATTAAGTTCAGTGCTGAGAAGCTATTGTGTGTATCTCTAATACAATCGTTCCACACTCTATGTAAAAATGGAAAATATATGGATCCACAGACATGCTAATTCCCAAGATTTGTACGTTTTAAAAGATTAATAAAAAAGTCCATCTTATTATTATCTGAGTTATAGGAAACATCAAAATAAATTAGGGATCCTACTGCAAAGAAATCCTGTATTCAATGTATTGAGGCAGGAAGATGTTATGAGTGTTCAGACAAAGGTAATACAGTGCCTCTATTTAATTGCCCTGACACCTTGCTCAGTTCCTCCAGCTATACTCTGAGAGCTAAAAAAATCCCCTCTCATTGTTATTAATTGTATTCCGTTTTAAATGTAATGTCATATCGCTGCGGGCTCAGCTAATGAAACATACCCATATTACCAAAATAGGCATATTTCTTTTTGTACAACACATTCTATCAAAACTGTCTGCTAAAGACATTGTGTTAAAGACCTTTCATAGAGCAATATAAAGAATATCTCAGCTACTCCAACATTTCTATTACGTGATTATTAAAATGCCCAGGAGGACTAAACAATATAGTGTGGATCCAGTTATCATATAAGACTTTAGAAATATTGTTAATTCCTGCCACTGATTTATGTTAATACTAATGCTAGATTACATGCTATGGCTACTAAACAGCCACAGCATACCAATTCACACAAAGACAGTTTCCTTCTCTCTATGGGAGCTGCACTCTTCTGTTATAATGAGAATCTGAATTATTTATCTCTCTTTATCCTACAGTAGTTCACTTGACCACAATCACTTCTTTTCACCGTTTCTACTGCACATCAATGCATGTAAACATGACACAATAACAACTACTATCTTTACCTATTTCAGCCACTTTAAATCACATGAGATCAGTCAGAGTATGTAAGCAAAAGTATTGCGCAATGCTGAGCAGCAGAGAGGTATGAAGTTTCCTAAAAGCTGAAATTACATCCCTACCCCAGGCTGTCTTCGGTATATTTAAATACAGGTCCAGTGTAAATCACCAACTGAGTAATACAGAACACTTCTTTGCTGATGATTTCTGCTCATGGTTTCCTTGCCTTGGATACCTGCTGCTTTTCACAGCTCTAGCTGGGTGCGAACAGCTTCTCCACAGCATGTGCACAGACTCCACTATCTCTGTGTGGGACTCCAGGCAAAATCAGCAGTCTGGGTAGGATAAACTACTGGTCCATTTGAGGTGTTGATGTAAGAAAGCAGTGTTCAGTTCCACCTTCTTCCTAATCAAAAGCAGGGATGTGGCCAAAGCTCTTCTACATGAAAGATGAGTACTGCATCTGTGACCTTGTACAGCAGTCTGTGACATGTCTGTAGAAGTGTTTTCAACCTGTCTGTAATACCTGTTCTGCATTCATTAGTGCTGGGTTTATGCATCATTCATCAGAATAGTTCATTTTGCCCCCTTTGTATGTGGCACATGTATGTTTTAGTTGAACTCCTCATGTGACACTTGTATGCTGCTGCCCCACTGCCTGCTGTCTCACTGCATTTTGCTTGGCTTTGGCTCATCAGGACAGTAGGAATCCAGCCTTGCTGAATTAGTTCTGAGCTCCTTGGGGAGGGCTGGTTCTCCTGTTTTCAAAGTAAAGAAGCTTACACTACATCCAGGATGCTATCTAGCAGTAGTATACCAGCATATCTCACTGCTGCTTCCATGCCTTTTGCAAGCAGCAGTGAAAAGTAGGATGTTCTTGGCCATGGCAGCCATCTTACAAGTGTCAATGTGGAGGCATGCAGGTTCCCACTGCATACTGCTCTGTGACCTAGGCTCCAAGAAGAGTTAGAATTTACAGTTGCACATGTTGCTTGCCATAAGGAGTTGCAGACATCCATTTTACCTGGTGGCAGGACAGGTATGGACCATTTCTGGGCTGCTAAGGACCCATGATGGCAATAGAGGAGCATGTTGTAAATGAAAGATGATCAGCTATGGAAAGAAGAAAGATAGCATTTGTGAAAATCTGAGCTGGTGGGGAAGGTGACTATCATGATTCTCACAAAGTGCTGAGGGAAGGGTTGTAAAGGTTATTTGGAAACTGACAACCTAAATTACATTTCCTAGGCAATTTGAAGTGGGAATGATGAAAAACAGAAAGACTGCTCACAAGGTGGTATGTGTCATTTGGAAGACTTCTGTGCTGTGCTACCTGTAGGTAGGTATTGGATGCACAAAGCTTGGAGCCTGTCCAGGCCATTAGAAGACCTATATCACCCTTTTTTATGTATGCTTGACCTTTCAGTTACACATCAATTGAAAGACATATTTTTTCTGCTGTGCTTTTAGCTGTTGCTGTTCACTGCACTGTTTCACTGCCATTGCCACCATATAACAGGACATACCATGACAGGTTTTTCCACAGTCCTTGCTTGTCCAAGGCTCTGCAGGTATGTCAGTTTGCCCTGGCAGTTAAACAAATCTAGGTCAACAGAACCATCATGCTGTTCACTATCCATCTTATTTTAGTGACACATCATTGCCAATTTCAGCTACCATGTAAAGCACTTAAGTTTTCACCAGGAAAAAAATGTGGAGTGGAAATAAAATGGTGCTTTTTTTTAAAAAATAAACCCCTTTCCCCCTATTTTTTTTAAGAGCATGATGGTAGACTTTCTCTGTCAGGCTTGAGACCATATTCTGTATGATGCCATCATGACCAAGGGGGAATAAATGGGAGAAGTTTGCAGGAGGTGACTGAGGTGGCGTCACACAGCATGAAATCACATTCATTTACCCATCAGAGCCAAGTGAGTGAAATTGTGATGGGTGTTTTGCCCACCCATTCTGTGTAGAGGACCTGACCACAGCTGGAGATGCTGTGGTGCTGTATGCCTGTTGTTTTGAAAGTCATAAACCCTCATTATATGCAAGTCTTGATCCCCGTATCTAATTTTTTTAGCTTGTCCTTGTCCTTGCTGGCTCCCCCTCACCTGCACCTGCGTCAAGCAGCCATCACTGCGCTATTATCCTAGGAAAGCAGTGGGAGAAGAAATGCTGAATAAGGAAAAGTGTGGGGCTTTGTTGTGAGAAGTAATCAGTACAAAAAGAGAAAGAGAAAGGAAAGGAATGGAGGGCCAGGCCAGGTCAGGCAAGGTAAGAATCCCTTTAAAAGGGACTGATTAGGCAGAATCATTTGTAAGTGTGACTGTGTGGAGGTTTGAAGCCACAGAGGTAGGTATATGTGTGTTATTAAAAACCAGAGTCATTGTAAGGACTTGAATCTCAACAGGAAACTCTTATGGTGAGCTCTGAAATGCTTCCTTCATTGGAAGGAAGAGATATGCACAAGGCCTTTGCTGCTGGGTAACAGGAGAGAGGACCTCAGAGTCTAACTGTGGTGTCTGACACAGCTGGACTCTGCTGCTGACCCACACTACCTCTGTTTTCACTTCTTCTTTCATCTGGTTTGCTTTGCACACATTTGCTTGGCAAGCTAGAGGTGTCTGCTGGCTGATGACATGCAGACTCCTGAGGCTAGAAAGGAGAGGAGCAGGACTTCTCTGATAGGGTTGGGGAAATGAGCAAGGAGGGAGGAGCAGAAGTGGCCCAGAAACAATGCGGGCACCGAGGGTCTGTGTGCACAGGGTGGACTTCAGAAGTGATGCTGACCATATACTCTGAACACCTTTAGTCTGAAGAGGCAATCACCTTGAATTTTGTAACGCTGACCCATCACACATTTCTAAAAAACCCTCCTTTTCACTCAACCAAGGAGGCCCTGAACTATTCACTAGTGCTATTGATGTGGTGTCTCAGAGGTGGACATTCTGAATTCCAATTAGTTGTAATAATTAGTCAAGTTCAGTAAAATACCCCGAAGATGGTATTTTAATTCAGGAAAACAGAAAGTCACATTTTATGTTGTATAAATTAGCCTAACTCTGAACCCTTCAGTATTGCTGTATTAATTTCTATTATCTGACATTCTGGTTTGGGTTACACTGGTTACCATGGCAAACCATTTTTCTTTGGGGAGGCAGAAGTCTAGAGAAAGACTTTAACCTTCATTATGGCAGTATAAACCGAGAGTAATTCTACTGAGTTTGAGAGAGTTATACCAGATTTAGAGTGTAAGAAATGAGGTCAGAATTGAGTCGTAAAGAAAGATGCCATTTATCATCTATCAGAGTTGATGAGGGCTTACCTTGTAATATTTAAAACCACTGGTATTTTAGTCAGATAGGAAAATGCACTCTCAGAGTCCAATTTAGCAAAGTCTGATTTCGAAAACTGAAGCCCAGTTCTCCTAATCTGAGTGACTTTAGATACATATGGGAATATCAAAACATGATTGCCCTGAAACTCAATCTTCTTCTTTTTAATTAAAGAAAGAATCCTATCTTAGTCACCTGAGAATCTGAAAGATACTCTAAGTATTTGACACTCAGAAGAACTTTTAACAGATAAACTATGAGGACAAGAGACAAAAGCTACCATCAATAGTAAAAGCAAATTTAAAATAAAACTAAAGATGCTTTAATAATTCAGAAAAGAAGAGCAAATCAATCCTGATCTGCAAATCCTGCCTTCAATAAACCTACTGCAGGAATTAGTTTAAGTTATAAGAAGTCGTGACTAGATCTTCAGCTGACATAAATCAGCAAAGCTCTACTGATTTCAATGGGCTCTACTAAGATAGGTTAGATGAGAATCTGACCCTCAATTGCTTTGTGATTTTTTTTCCCCAAATATAATTTTTAAGTTAACATAGAATCATGTAATAAAATCATAGAATGGTTTAGGTTGGAAGAGATCTTTAAAGCTCAGCTAGTCTAAGCCTCCTCTGCAATGAGTTGGGACATCTTCAACTAGACTAGGTTGCTCAGAGCCCTGTCCAACCTTGCCTTGAATGTTTCCAGGGATGGGGTAGCCACCACCTCTCTGGGCAACCTGTGCCAGTGTTTCACCACCCTCATTGTGAAAAAACAAATAAAATTCTTTATTATATCTAGTCTGAAACTATCCTCAAGTTTAAAACCATTACCCCATGTCCTGTCACAACAGGCCCTATTAGAATTTCTGTCCCCATCTTTTCAGATAAGCGCTCTTTAAGTACTGAAAGACCACAATAAGGTCTCTCAGGAGCCTTCTACAGGCTGAACAGCCTTCAACTCCTCTATAGGACAGGTGTTAAAGCCCTCTGATGATTTTCATGGCCCTCCTCTGGACCTGCTCCAACAGGTCCATGTCTTTCCTGTGCTGAGAACCCCAGGGCTGGATGCAGTACTCCATGGTGGGTCTCACCAGAGCAGAGTAGAGGGCCAGAATCACTTACCTTGATCTGCTGCTGAGAAAGCAGTGCACACTCGAGGCTGATGCAGTGAGTGCTCTGCAGATACCCGTGCTTCCATGGGGTGATGCCTGATGCAGACTGCAGTTCCTCAAGTGGTCCTTCAGTGCCAGGGCTGGTGCACTGGGCAGAGCTGACACAGCTGCTTGCAGGCCAAACTGTGAACAAGGAGAAGGAAGCAAGATCTGCTTTTCCCACCAGATCAATTCCCTGAGCTGCTGAAATTCGTGGCCACATAAACACCTGGCTAAGCAAAGCATCACGCTGACATGGAGCTGAAAATAAATAGACAAGGGGCTGGAAGGTAAAGAGCTACCTAAGGCCATTTAAGTAACACCAAATTTGTCACCAAATATGCAGCCACACAATCTGCTACACAATCTGACACACCATACCACACAAAACTTTGTTCTACAGCCTGAATTACAGAAGCAAGCAGGAAGGGCAGACACATGGAGGAGCATTGGTATCCTATGCCAAACCAATTAAGCAGTCAGGCCCATCGGTAAAATTGTCTGGAAAGAAAACAGCTATGTGCCTTTCCTGAGTACAGCACAAAGAGAACTGGGAATACTGCGAGTCTGGAAGGAGACCCAAGCCAACCAGCAAATTGCAGTGTGCTGGCTACACTGATTTCTGTTCTCTAGGTCCCCTTGGTTTTACAGCTGTAGAGTTCTCCAAATCACTTCCTAATAACTCTATAGTGAATGCTATGAAAATGAAGCCCATGTAGTTTTTCTCTTGTTGATAGTGAAGCTTTTAAAACTTGGACATCCAGAAATACAGTTCTATTTTGTGCTGTATTCTTTTCTGCTTGCAAGTGTGGTTTATGGTCACAGCAATGGTAGAAGAATGGTAGAAGGATATAATGTCCCTTATCTATTAACCGTCAGGCTGCCATTATGAACATTAAATGGCTTCCCGACTGCTTCAAAATAAAAGGCGCCAGCAAATATTTAATGCTATACAATAATTAGAAAAGTCTGGAATTGTCTCTCATTTGTTAACCTTAATCATATCAACCTGTTCACACACATTAGCGTATCAAATGCCAAAAGCCTGCTGGGAACCCATCCCTTTGCCAGCTGCTACGCACTGTGTTCAACCAGGACTCCTTTTTGTATGGGAAGCAATGAAAGAGCATCCATCGCGGTTGACAAAAAACATGGAAACCAGCAAACACATCTGGAAGTTTCTAAGAACAAGCACACACACTGTGTGTTCATTTATTTTCCCACAAACAGGGAGATAGACAAGAGGATGTAGTCTGTGAAAACCATGCTTTATCTAGGACTGTATCATTGGGGCATCATATTATATTACTGCAGAGAAAGCACATGGACTTCCAGTTTTCACCAGGGAGATCAGCTATCTGTTAGTCTGAATACACAGAGTGAACCACAGAGATTGGCAGGGAATTTTGTTACCAAATGTTCATCACCCCTTGAAGAAATCCCATGCTTTGTTGCACAGAGGTATCATCATTTTTCCACAGAAAGTGAAAAGAAATTCGGTATAGGGGAGGAGCAGGTCAGCAAGTAAGGGGCCCAGAGTTATGCCCACACATGGCCCCTGCAGCCCCTGAGGGGCATGAGAGAATTATTATTGTTATTGCTGCCTGGCTCCATACACATGCTCCGAGCCACATGGGTGCAGTCAGTCACCCTGTTACACACCTTTCCTTCCCACAGCTGAATCACTTTGTGACTGAAAATGGAATAAATTCTGCATTAAAAACTTTCTCCATAAGACACAGCATTTGCAGAAGACAAGTGGATGCCACATAATGTTATTAGTACATTTTAGTCTAAGGTTAAATTTAAACACATGCACTTAAATTTTCTTAGTCTCACCCTTCTGATCTTGCCTCTTTAAGCCTTGCTTGCTAGTTTTGCTCTTGACCAGTATGCCAGCATCTATTTCCCTTCTACTGCTGCTTTTTCCCTGGGTAGGTGAAATGAGGTCTCTCTCAGTGCTGAATTCTGCACTAAATAAAACTCTGTCTTTCTAATAATGAATCCTTCACATTGTCTCAGGGGCCACGTACACAATTAAGAACAATATGAAATTTAATTAACACAGGATAATAATAAGGGTATGAATGTCACAGTGAACTCTGAGTGAATACAGACCCCCACAGTAAATGGTTTGGGAACTGGAGTGAAAGCCAGCTGCTAACACTCTGGTCCCAGACACCCAAGTGGCATTTCAACACCTGACCTCAAGTATCAAGGTACTGGAAGGAAAGAAAAGATGACTGTGAAGCAATTAAGACCCAAAGACTACATATCTTTATAGGGTAGTGCTAAAACAGAGAGTTATACCCCTAGGTGGTGATGAAAGGAGTGAAGTCTGGGCACTGAGTGCTCTGAATACCTGCAGCCTGCCCAAAGCATCACAGGTCACATCCAAGGGACATTGCTCAAAAGGTGCTTCCATACTAGTCACTATGATGGTCACAGGCATGTCCTTTAAACTCCAAAACTCACTTCTGGTCACATAAGGCATTGTCTATCTTGACAGTCTATCCTATGTATGCCTGTGTCCAACCAGAGCGTACCCTGCAGTCCTGCAGTCCTGCAGCATACCCAGACATTGGGAACTCCAAAGAATACACATTAACTAGAAACGCAAGTACAATTTGTGTTATTAAATACAAATTGTAATACAAGTACAATTTGTGTTATAAACCCAAAAAGGCTACTAGAGGATAAAAAAGTAGTGGAGAAAGGAAAGAAATTACTGTCGCAGCTCATGTTTCCGTTAGGGGAAAATGCTCACTTGCTAAAAAGTAGATAAATCTTCGTTACAAAATCCAAGCACAAAGGTAGACATCTGAAGTGTGGTTAAAGTATTTCCATCCCCTTGATTCTCTTGCCTTTTCTCCTCTCCCCAAGGAGCCAACACAGCCCTGGCAGTTCACACTGGCTGAGAAATGGGCTTCTATTCCTTAGACTGCAGTCATGTGAGTGTGTCTTCTCATTTAAGCTCTTCCATTCTGTTTCTCTCAGAGACTGAGAAATCTGCTTTTGGGGAGAAGAAAAAAAGTGGGGAAGCTCATTAGTAATTTGTTTAGAATTTGAATGTCAGCGTAGTCACTTATGTCTAAGTGACTGAAAAATCTATGTGAGTCCTCTGACTTTCAGCAAGAGAGCCAGTGTTCTAACATCAGAATGAACAATATAATTACTGTGTGTATGAAGACATATTGGTCTCCGTATAATGAGGTATTCAAATCTGCTCTACTTGAATCAGATCACAGAGATATATTAAACACACATGGCAAAAGAATTCAGTGTAAGGGTAACCATGTGTTCTGCCAAGTCTTTCTATGCATGAATGGGCTGCCAGGGCACCATAGGCTACAGACAAAGCACAGGAGAGCTGTGTTCAGAGGTAGGGAAATGAGGTTGCGAAGGTATTTCCTCTTCATTCCCCCTAACATGCGAGTGTCTCCCATTTCTCTTCCTCTTTCACAGGCTGGTGCACCTCAAAAGCAATTCCACCAGAATTTACTGTAACATTACTGTACCATGGTTTCTTGGTACGGTTTATTACTGTGTATTTATAGCACCCAAGAGTGATCTGGCTGCCTGAGAGGGGTAGCGATTGCAAAGGCTATTCTCAGTTTCAGTTGCAGAATTGTTTTCACAAGTTCGCAATATTCTGAAAAACATGCCTCCTTTTCCAGCGTCGCTGCAGCTATTTTCAAGCGGAGGTGCTTGAACTTGCTGGCTATTGGCAGCGTGTGTGTGTGCCTGATAGGTGCTGAGGAGTGATTGACATGTCAGAAAGCCGAGGCTTGGGCCCCTTGCTGTGCCTGAAATCATGTATTGCTGTGTACGATCAGGAGCAACCATTGTCAAAGCATGAGATGTCAATTTTTTGGCAGTGTTATTTCAACATCCAGATACTACGGAAAACATGGTAGGATGAAAACAGTAGCTGTTTTGCTTACTCGTAGAATTGTCTAAGCGTGGATACCATAGCAGATTGAGTTACGCCCAGCTGCCAAAACAGACATGGAGAATGTTTCTGTGGGTCACGGAAAAGTCTGAGCTTGAAGCATGCTGTTCCTTGGGTGGCTGAGCTGCTGCAGAGACCTCGCTGTGACAGATCAGGAAAACACAAACAAATCGAGGCCATGATCTCAGTCTTTACCACTCACAAGCGAGTGTGTGGTTGTACGGACACGCTTCTCTACTGAGAGTACAGACTGATTTTAAAGGAAATGTTGTCTTGCTTTTTGTTTCCAGGGCGTGTGTGACATATATGATGTATTAAACATGTTTTCTCTGGATACAGCTGCTCATATGCCTATTGTGTGTACAGGCATTTTCAGAGGATGCTTCTCTTTTCCATGTGTCGATGGAGCCAGAATTTCAGGGTAGCAGGAGTGAGCTGGGAAGGCAGGAGGAGTCCAGTCCTCCTTTCTTGGCAGCCACTGTGACTGTGTTCTGCAGAGCACTTATCAAGATGAGGATGGCAATTCGCATGGAAGATAGGTTCTGGGGAGAAAACACCACTTCATGTGGCTGCCAGTGATACAAACCCGGGAAGAGATTTATCAGGAGAAGCTTGGCCATTTTTAGGAAGTGAGAACTCACTGTTTCGAGGCAGAAAAGGGAGTGAGACCTATCTATCTCTCCAGGGAACCACAGCTGCCAGAGGAAAGGTGTCAGATAGATGTCGTTACCAAACACAGTTTTTTAGAGGCTTCAGTGGTAGCTAGGGAAGGGGAGAAGGGGCGGAAAAGATTTAATGGGAATTGCATGTGCAAATACATAAAGCCCAGGCTTTGTGTTTTATTTCACTTAAAAGATGGACTGTAGAGTTTGGTTTTGTAGAATCAGTGAGGTAAAGCTGCAGTTTTAGAAAAACCAAACTATGGATGGTTCCTACCCTCTTTTTTTCTCATACAGCTCTTTCAAATCTATGTGAGGTTTCAAATACTAAGCCAGGATTCAGATGTCAAACTCAGTTTTTAATTCATGATTAGATGAATAGCTGAAACATGTAGAGCTAGACTACTGCAAGAACAGTTTTCACAGCAACATTCTAATACTGAGATAGGTTATAACCCTGTACTGCAACTTCATTGGAAGGAAAGCCTACACCATGTTTTAGTTGGAAAAAATACATGTTCTGACTTTTTAAAAGTAAATGTGGTTAGCATTTAATTAGCACAATGGTAGATTTCTGCTTTCCAGGGCATTATGTTGCCTTTTAGTTCACCAAATCTATCTTTGAAAGGTGTGGAAAATCAAAGAGAGACAAATAAGCAGATAGTTAAGCCGGATAGATATGCTGACTTCATCAGACAATGTTTGTCTGGCTGAAAACCTCCCTTTCATCATTATGAGAGTCAGTTCATATCCTTACCCTGTGGAAACGGTTAGCTTTTAATTCATTCAAGAGATGCTATCAAAAAAGAGGGAGGTATTTTTTACAATCCCAATCCCAAAATAATACTGCTAAACAATACATAATTCATATCTCTTCGGAATTCTGAATGTGGTCAGAAATAAATAGCAGCACAGGCATTTAAGCGCTATTCTCATTGAAAAATGTAATTAATTGGTGTTATCCACAAAATATTTCTTTGAGGAGGGGAGCAGCATTGCTTTAATTACAAGTAATTGTTTTCAAAATCACCCAGCTCATAAGTTTTGCAGGCTAGACAGTGATTATGCATCAATACACTAATCTATCACCTTCATTATTTTAGTCATCTGGGTGTGATCATCAAACTTTGGAGTGTAACCCAGACAAGAAACCAGACATATCTCATGCTTCTATTCTTTCCAAATCGGTTTGTTTTGAAAGAAAAAGTTTGCACTGGGGATGCAAATTGCAATGCTTTTGTTTCAAGTGAAGTCTGTAAATTAAATTAATTTCCCATTGTCTGTTATTAGGTGATGACAATGGAAAGGATGTTCTTGTGACTGTGCGATGGCCTGGTGGGCTCAGGACACCCCTGTATTGCTGCATTCTGCCACAGCCTGACTTTGAGTATAGGAGATTTCACTTTCTGCATTTTGTTAGGACTGCTTAGTGAGTGTAGCAGGAATCAGCTGCTGGAGTCCAAGCAGGCTGACCAGCTCACTGCTCTCTTCATCTGAGACCCCACAGTGGCTCACACCAGCCACCTTTAGGTGCCCTCCTACCATAGAGGAATGACTAAACCTCCTCCCCACTTGGGAATGCAGGGAGCCATTAGTGTTTGTACAGCTTAATACTTGATCTATTGAATTGAAAGTAGCTACATAACTATTATTGTTGTTATTATTACAAGATAAATGCAGAGCTGAGTTTGTTATTAATTGAGGCACTGCTCATCCCAGTCTGTAGTCATCCCTACCCGAGATACCAGATAAGCACCCATGTAAATCAAAGTTAAGCAGAGGATTAAGTGCTGTCCTGCATAAAGATGGCTTAAGCACATGTTTTCCGAATCAAGGCATAAGCTGTTATTCTACTACTGTCTCTGCAGTAGTGCTTTTTCTACCTCATTAGAATGAGAGGATGCTTGCATAAATTCCTCATATTGACGTACAAGACTATGCCTGTCTCCCTGAGAATTTGGAGATTTCTTTCCTTTTCCCCCAAATTAATAAGTGCTGTCACCTGCATCGCTAAACACCAATTTGCTGCTTACCACTAACAAGACCTCCACGTAATGTAGCTAACAGTAGTATTTCAGAAATAGAGCTCTCCTGTTCCCAGCATGTCTGACAAGAATACATTAGAGGCACCTGTCCCCAGTATTTTGTTTTCTCTTCTTTTACGTGGGAAGGAAGAAATCTAAAGTACTGAAATTTTCCCTGAAAGGAAAGTAAATGAGAACAGGAATCTCTTTTCCCATCCTGCATCCCCTCTTTCAATCCTCTTCAGCCATAGGGAAATTTTCAAAAGTAAGTAAACATTAGAAATGTATCCATTGGGTAAAAACCTAAAATTATCTCTTTCTTAATAATTTTCATTTAAAAACCATCAGGTAGCAGGAATTTTTTTAATTACATTTGAAACTATGAGACTGTCTCTGTGCTCACCAAGTCAAAGTCATAAATACTGCAATATGCTGCAAATATAGTGCAAATATTAGCAATCTTAAAACAAATCCATTATACCCATTATCTGTCTGGGTCAAGATCAGTAACAATGGTCCAGTAGAACCTCAGGACTGGTAAAATCTAGATGTTCTCCACCTCAAAGGATGTGAAGCGGCTCAATATGCTCCTGTAGCCTTTGTCTGAATTGCAGAAGTAGTTCTGCAGGCTGTGGGATAGGCTCCTTCAGTCCTTAGCTTCAGGCGTTTGTCCTGTATACCTTGACACCCAAGGTGGATTCCTTGGATCCCTTCAATGTCAACAGAGGGAAATAGGTGTTTTGAAGACTCAATTCATCTGGTCAGATGGAGTTCTCAGCCCTAGGAGGCAATGAATAGATGCTTCCTAGAAATACCTATTTCTCTGTATTGACTTCAGAAAGAGCCTTGAGTGATGTAAGCATCTCGGCTGGAAAAGCTGTGTTCAGTTAGACGAATCCAGAATGCTGGGTGCTCAGATGCATCCTGAGACTTCACATGTCCACTCAGCTTCTTCTGCTAGGCTATACCTGTGCCCATTGGCATTAGTTTTATTTGAACATCTAATAGAAAATGACTGATTTGCGCTTTTATCTCTGTGACAATGATAGTGTACCTGACAAAGTACTTCCATGCCCTGATTGCCTCTTCTATTTAGAGTGGTTTGTGAAGTCTTCTCAGTTTTCCCTAGCAATTGATCAGCAGGTTTGAATGATCTTAGACATGGGTATAATGCTAGATCAGACTCGGTGCCGTTTCCATAAAAATGTCTAAAAATGTCCATTGACCAACAGCGAAACTGGGTTGAGTCTCTTACACGTGCTATCACGAAGTCAGCCAAGGCAGCACTGTAAATCAATAATTCTAATTTCAATGAAATCCATTGACAGTAGCTGAGAATATAGATGTAAAAATGTTTCCTTTCTTATTCATCTGAGAAATTAAACATGCTATAGGAAAGAAGGGAATACCCAAACAGCACATCTGTAGCTTTTTTTTTCACTGTAATTTTTGGTGTTGCTGTCATGTGAAAAGACATGCTTCATTCTCCTTACAATTTATATGGGATTTCAAGTAGGATCTCGTTCAATCTTCAAGCTCAGCCCAAACCTGTGTTCAGATAATGATAGACCATTTATAAAAAGTAGCACAGAACACGCTGAATAATCAAACCTGCCAAAAACATTGTTTAACACTTGCTGCAATTGCTTGCCTAGACTTGATCCTACTTCTTTATACATGTTTCTGCTCAGCTTTTTAGTAGGATTTTCATACACCTAGCTTTTGAGCACCTGGCAGTCCTAAGACATTGCAGAGTAGCTCAGAGAAATCTTTCTAGCGTAAACGTGTAACAGTCTGAAGTTTCCTTCTTGCCTGTTTTCTTTAGTAAGAATCTAAATGCTGTTTGAAAAAGCTGCCCCTTTTTAATGAGGAGTTCACTTTATAAATAATAAGGTTGTATCCATTTTCTTTTACCAAGTTAGTCATCTTTTGACTATTTCATCTGCTTCTAGATCATGTAGTAACGAGGAATAAAGGCACTTTATGGATCTGATTTTCCAAACACTTACCTCACTGTATACCAGGAGTAACTCCCTTGTAGTCATTAGGTCTGATTTCTCTCATACTTCATTTTTGCCTGGCTTCCAAAAAATGGGGGTGTGGGGGAGGGGGAGCTTAGGCTGGGCAGCTCTTCTGTCCGTCTTTTTCGCAGGCTGCTTTAAGCTGTGGTTTACAATAGTGTTGCCATCCTCTGGGATCACATTGGGGGAAAACAGCACCAAGCATAAGGAGCCCCAAGCCTTGGCGACTCCCTTTTTTAACTTACGGACATGTTTTGTGGTTACATTAAGTCTTATTGTGAAGAAAAACACTGCACATTGAAATTGGCATAATTTTGGTTCATAATCTTTTGTGTTCACAGTTGTTAAAGAAAGCAGGTTGAGTCTTCATAAACATGTTAAGTTTGCTGGGGAAAAAAAAAAAGAGCCGCAGTGAAGTGACACTTTGATTATAATGAAAAACTTTTCAGTTGATTTAACAGTTCACTTTAGGCACTTTCTGAGCTGTGGAAATAGCAGTGCTTTAAAGATAATGAACATTGTATGATTGTTAATGAAATCCACATACGCATGCATATATAAATACATAAACGCATATATATATGTGGTATTTATGCTATGCATTTATCCATCTACATACATATATGTTCTTCTTAGGTTTACTTAAAAAGAAATCAAATGGGAGGAAAAGCACATTTTTCAAACGTGGATCTAATTGTCTTTTGTGCATGTTCTATAGATCATTACTGACTGTTTACAAACCTTGCTTGGAATGGCTTTACAGCAATAGAGAGGGTAACATACCTTCATTGTTTATAAAATGACAGCTCCTAATGGACCGTATTAGCTTTAACACAAACTATTAAATCCTTTTCATTAAATTATTCTGCGCTCTATTTTGGAATCTCGTTAGCTCTGGGAAGTAGGTGCAAACTCCTAAGGAAACATGAGCACACATTGAGACTATTATAGATAATGTTTATTAAATAAGCCTCTGAGGATGTTTTTCTTGGGTTGCTCTCAAGCATTTTGAAGGAGTCATGTTCCATGTTTGAGGTCCCATGTTTCTTCCTCTTAAACTATGAGCAGCTGTAGCACATGACCTACTTCTGTAGAACCCTGTAATGATTTCCTTCCTTCAGTGGCTTCAGGAGTCCCTCTTCTGCCCTGTGAAAAAAGGGACAAATATTTTAATCCAAGCAAAATGCTAAAGCAGGTTTTGTTGGTTTCAGGGAAGAAACTCAATACAGCTACATCACTGAGCGTAGGCCTCAAATTGGAACCATCTGGCCTGCAGAAGCACCATGAGATCTTTGGGGAAGGCATGGATATTTTTGCCTTGGGCTGTAACTCATACACCTGCAGAACGGGTAGACATGTTGGCAGACAAGCTGGGCTCATACAGCAGTACAAGCCTCCTCTCACAGCGCTATGGCAGTGCTGGAGTTTGGAAATTACCCTGACATGTTTAATAAATGCAATCACTGTACTGCATGCTCTCCAGATAGATAGCAAATATTCAGCTGCACTCACTGTTAATTCAGATAGGTCTGCACTCCAAAGCCCGTGTCTTTTTGCCCTTTGCACACAGACAGACCCTTTGAAGGCAAAATCAGGACAAGGGAAGGAAGACAGTGAACACAAAACATGCATTACATCTTAAGGCTGCCTCTTGCAGGAGGTAGCCTCATGTGATATTCATGTGAACTGGATTAGATTGAGAAGAGATTCTTGTTAGCAAATATTACAGCTGTTTGGGAACACAGAAAGGTAAAAGAATGCAGGTGTCCATGCGATCTAAAATAATCCATCGCTCTTGGTGGGAGGTTTGTAAAATCTCCAGGCTGGGTGCAGAAAGAAAGAGAAGCCACACGCAGACTCTGAAGGTCATGACTCGAAAAATTGTCAGAAGGAGGCAGTGTCCAAGCCCAGATAGAAAATGAAAATGAGCATCAGAGAAGCAGGAGAACATGCATCCTTTCACTGGAACATTATATTAAACAATTAAGATCATGGCTTTTCCTGGAGCTCTGCACAGTGCCCAGCTTTCTGCCTGTAGCCTGGTGGATGGCAGAGCAAAAGACCAGAACATGACATTTGCACCTTTGTGATCTGTGTTTGCAAATGCTATTTTGCACCTGCAAATTTGTGCCCTGACCTTTTGGGTGCTCTTCAGACAAAACTCCCAGCGGTCCCCTGGGGCTAAAAGGTTAAGGCCCACAGAGCTGGACATCAATACTGTGTTACTCTCTTTTCAGCAACACAACGTACACAGCGTCCGAGGCAGAATTTCTGATGCTGGGTTAGAAAACATTGCTGTTCACATCAGATATGCTGGAGGGAAACAGGGTTTCCCCAGCCTTCTCCCTCCACATAAAAATCACATTGTCTGTATCAGTCTTTGTTTTGGGGAAGTTTACAGCTCAAATCTCAATCTGTACATCCACATACTGCTGAAGAAGTCCAAAGAGAACATTTTGGCCCAACTCTGTTTTTAACATACTCTATATTGCTAGCATCTGGAGTCATGTACGTGGGCTATCCCAGCCCTGAGCCAGGGAGTAGAACAGACAGAATGTGCACAAAGATCACAGTCTAGTCCTGTGGGACCCAGTATTCTGAGCACTGCTGGCTCCTGTTGTCTTCTCTTTAGGAGGTGTTGAAGTGTTTCCAGAGCCAGATCCTCAAGGCGACTTTCCACTTTTTTCGGAGCTAGACTGGGATAGGGATAAAGGAAGACTAAGTACCGTGTGTAAAAAGTTTAGGTGCAAAGTCCCTAGCTCTCCTCGCCTGGACCCCTCTGTAAATTAGAAGCAGCTCCACAGAAGCTAAGAGAACAGTGCCAGGGTAAAACAGATCACAGGCAGAGCAAAAGCAAAGTATATTTTTCTGAGATATAGAGACATTATGGAGATTTTGTAGAAAGTCAATTAAATATAACATGAATAAAGGTGGAGCTGTCTTGAAGGGTAGTGCTCTGAAATGGCTTCCTTAGCCCCTAACTCAGTCCTGTTTGATTTTGGACAGGAAACCTGACATTAGGTACTGACACATAAGAATGGTGGGATATAGTAACTGTTGCTGGAGACAAACTTCCTTCTGCAATCATATTTGATTTGCTTTTGCTTTTGACCATACCTTGGTTCACCTTGCCTTGCAGCAGCTCTTCACTGCTGTCCACACAGCCAAGCTAGATTTGCCTAATATGCACCTCCAACAGTTTCCAGCACTGTTTCAGCAACAAGATGAGAGTTAATGAGGCTCAACACACTTCCTACCAAACTTTGTGGGGAAAACCCCTTGAGTGAGAGCAGGAAATCCATCTTGTAAGAATTACAATGTGGTCTCAGTTCCTCAACTAGAAGCTGAAGAGAATATTGATATATTTACAAACATCAAACACTAAATGTGGGGGTTCCCCAGCCAAATTTCCCTATGGTTCAATGGGGCAATTTTTCATTTCAGTGTCATTTAGATTTCTGAAATAATTTATTAGATACTTCAAGAATATTGAAAATTTCCTGAAGCCAGGTTCTGCTACCTCTATTTATGCAGGCTGTGCACAGGCAATCCCTCTGCTGTGAGGAAAAAAGCACCATTTGCTAGAAGGGAAGGTGGGCAGAATCAGACCCTTCCTAAAAGCGTTCTGAAAGATGGGGAAACGCAAAAGGGCCCAGGTTTCAACAAGTGAATTTTGACAAATAACTGAATTGCCTTGTGATCCCAACCAGCAAACCAGGGAAGTTTAGCACAGCCTTGCCAGATGCCTTTAACAAACAGGAATTCCTCCGTTGCATTCTGGGAATAACAACAACAAATGTAAAGGAAACCTTTAAGAGGGGAAGGCAAATGCAGCTGTGAACCTGTGAGGCCAGGTAAAAGGATATACAAGCACATAAAGAGAAAAGTACTTTCCCTGAGCAAGTTTTTTCAGTCATCTGGCTCTTGCCGCTCTCCCTGCCCCAGTCCCAGGGGTGATGGTCCTTGCAGCACACTTTTCCAGACACACACCAAACCTGACACATGGGCTGCAGCCGCAAGCCAAATGCCTGCTTCCAGATGTGTCTGCCAGCCCCAGCGGAGCTGCTCCCTCGTCCCATAGCCCGTGACCCCAGGTTGGCAGCTAAACTTTCCTGAGGTACTCAGCAAATAAGAGGCTGCCCAAATACTGATCCTTCCTTAGCTCTGCCCCTGCTCTGGTTTCTAACAAACACCAGGGAGATGTGCCCTGTCTCCATCACATTTCACAGCACTGACTGTCACCTCCCTGCTCAGGCTACCTGTTTTCTTCCTGTGGAAACCATGGTATGGGACAGGAGAAGGAGGATCCATTTTAAACACAGGTCCCATCCTGCTAACGGCCAGGATGTGGCCAGAGCATGCATCCAGATCCAGAAGCCAGTGAGCACTCTGGGGCCCCATGATTTAGATGTCGTTGAAGTGCTGCTAAAGGAGTCATGCATATGCAGTTTACAGAAACGGAGCTTTTTTATGAGATACTTTTCCCTTTCCATCAGTAAAGGCAATAGAGAGCTCTTTCTCCTCCAGAGCTTCAGGCCGTGGAGTTCATTTTCAAATGTGCACAGTCTTTCGAGATTGACGGAGTTCCAGCTATTGATTTTCTTGACTTGTTAATAAGTTAATATTTGCCATAAACATCCTGATGAGAAAATTAAAAAAAGACATTTTCAAAGCAGAAGCTGGGGAGATAATGAACCAGACACAACTTTTAAAAATACCTTTTAAACAAGATTTTTAAAAGGCATTAAACCTGCCTTCCCTGTTTAAAATTAGTGGCAGAAAGGAAATATTAAAAAAACCCAAAGCAAAGCCCAGCAGGGTGATGAGCAACTTTTATTGTTGAGTTCATTACTGTGATTATTTTGGGAGAAAACACATTTTTCTCTTAATTCATGAGCCAGAAATGAGCTCTTTGGAGGCTGTAGTAAAAAGATCTCCTTAAAAATGACTGCGGAAAGATGACTTTGCTAGAGAATTCCAGCTGGTTCAGCCATATCCAGATGCTTGAGAAGCTTGATTATGGTTCAACTAACTCTCGGTTGCCCTCATCAGAGCACGGCCAAGACCAGGATCCCCCAGGAGCTAGCATCCCACCAGCAGTGGCACAGCAAGCTGGAGGATGCGATGGGCTGGGGTGCCATGAGCAAGGACAGGGGTTTGGCTATGATGGTTGTGTTGTGGCAGCCTGACCAGTTGTTAATGTGAGGGGACTGACTTGCTCCCCTCCAGCCTGCAGAAACCAGGGTGCAGGCTGCAGCCCCAAACCAGGCTGGGGGTCCTGCAGTCATTTGCCACCGCACTGCCCTGGAAACGGCAGTGGAGGTAACTCTCCCCGCTCCCCATTCCCCAGCCCCACGCTGGGGAGAGCTGCCGACAAGCTCACCGACAGCGAGGGCAGTGCATGAAAGAAAACACACAGCCGACAGAGAACCGAAACGCACATGGCGGGGAATAATATTTCATTTGTGTGGTAGCGGCCCTGCGCGAGCAGTGTAAATAAAGCAGGTTACTGAGACGTGAATATACCACTGTTTATAAATACGAGCCCTTCTGCCCGGAGACGTGCGTGAGGAGAGCTGGACACTCGTGAGGTCACCCCGCCGCGTTTTATGATTTACATAAATCATGTCAACACCACGAGCAGGAGCGGCGGGTGAACGGGGCCGCATGAAGCGAGCCATTCAGCCTGCTGTCACAGGTCTTAAAACAGGTAGAAGCTGTTAACAGGCCCACCAAATCTCTTAAAATGCAGAAGGGATGAGGGATAATCCAGCCAGGGAAGCAAGGCGTCCACACACCCTGCACGCCTCAGCTTACAGAGGCCTTCCCGGAGCAGAAAGCCTGCCAAAAATAGGGCAGTGGCAAAGCCCAGGAGCTAAGCTTGTTATTAATATTCACCTTCACAGAGGGTAGTGTGTCCCACTAAGCCACCGCTCTTATGAAGAGTATGCCTGAGCCGCCTAGTGAAGGTGAAGAAAACGCCCTACGGCTGCTGCGTGTGGGACCCTTCCTACCCTTATTTACCAAGCACATGGAAAATTTGATTTTGCTGCCAGAGGAATCAATATTCCGGGACTAAACGGAAGCCCCTCAGTAGGCTTGTCTTGCATCCAAGTGCCTGTGGTTTGGGGGCCAGAGAGGAAGGCAGAGTGGGGACAGACGCAGGCAAGTGGTATGCAGCTTCCCACAGATTTCATTTGACTCCCTGGGAGCTCCATGTCTAACAAGGACAAAACTGCAGCTAAGGATAAAAGTGGCAGAGACAAACAGTTTTACCTTTTCCTTGCTACTTTGCAGCCATGTGTCACTATGGGGTTGTCCTGATTCCTGAGGACAGTAATTCCTTTTGGTCCAGTTTGCCCAGCTCTGGAGACAGATGATGTCATCAGGGTGGGTGCCTGAAACATTGAGGATCTGGCTCTCAGTCTTTAACTCTGCCCAAATTTCAGCTCTAATAACATGTAATTATGTAAAATAATTGTAAAAATTACAATTACACATGAATCGTGTATAATTATGCAAAAGAAATGTGAAAAACGTAAAAGAGGTACAAAATCCTTGTGATACACTGCTGGTATTCGGACATGTACTATTCACTACTCTTAAACGCAAGTTGATTTAGAAATATTTGACCATAAATCAACTGTGTTCTGTGTGATTCCTGTTAATCTACAGCTGTGACACGTTCTTAGAGAAGAACAGATGTAAATATCAGAGAAATTTGGGGAGTGTTCTGGGAAATGTTTCTGGAAAATGTGGATTTGTCAAAATCAAAGCACTAGGGAGGAGAAGGGATTTTTTAATGAATACACCATATTCAAATACAATTGGAAAATGTTTTTTAAAATGACCAAAATAACCTTTTTCTATACTTTCAAAGAAAAGATGTAATTCTTAGACTGAGAGTAAGCTTCTGTTTAGAAATCTAAGTAAATATACACCAAAAACACAGGGAAAAAAATCAAGTCAAAACACTTCAAGGTTTACCAAAGCCCAGCATTTCAGAAGCAAATTATTTTTGATCCAATCTAAACTTTTGCATTTTATTCTTTATATAGATTTTTAGGTTTTTTTTCAAAAGTTGCACTTTTGGGACCAATCTGAGACAGAAAAAGTTCTTGCAGTTATGCAAAATATTATAAGAACAGAAAAGCATTTTCCTTCACCTTTGCTGATCTGCAAAAACATGTTTTCAGCAAACCAGAGACTTATCACACAACCTCTGATATCTTCTCTAGAAGGGCACTGCAGATAATCCCTGCTCTGCTTCCTCAGTCTCATTCTGGAGGTCAGGGAAAGCTTTTGTTTCCCAAAAGAGCAATGTGGAGGTGTCCTGCAGCTAGTGCCTTTCCCCTGTACACAGAGGTGGCACCGTGGTGGGGTCCCTCCCTTGCATGGGGGGTGACCTCTGCGTCCTTGTCTGGTCAAATTCACAGCTTGGAGAAGCAGGTACCTGCTACGTGAAACAAAGCCCTAACTAAAACCCAAAAGATCTGTTTTTTGATACTGTGCCTTCCTGACGGTGACTTCTTTTCAGGGGCAATTAAATGCTAAGCATCGGTCTGTTAAATTTAGTGGCAATTTCAGTTGTAGGCGGCATCAAGTCAAGGACAATTTCAATTTCAGGGCAGCTTTTATTTCATGTTTTGAAACTGAGAGTGCTTTCTGTTGAAGAGCAGCTTTAGTTTGAAATAATATAGCCTAGCCTGTTTCTCTGTGGCCCTGATCCCGCAGCCCAGAAAGGACCCCACTCACAGCCACAGTCCTATTGGAAATCAAGGGTTTCCAAGCAGGGAGACTGAAGTGTCCTAAGCACTGGCTGCACTTGCTGTGCATGCCTGTGTCAGTGTGGAGAGGTTTATTAGGATGCAGGGGGTTTCTCCCTAAAAGCCCTCCCAATGGCAAGACCCTTTGGGAGAAGAGTCATCTGCAGGATTCAACTTTGGATGCAGGTCCGGATCAGAACTCCAGTGGTTTGCAAAGGTATTTTGTTCAAGCGCGTCGTTTGGTTCCCTGTGAGAGTGGGTGTGCATACCCACTTGTACATGTCTGCATAGCCATACTTCTCCCTACAGGCAAGAGCTTCCCTGAGCTGCCTTCCTTAAGACTCAGGTTTTATATTACCAGGTAAATTTCCTTTCAGCTTTATTTGCATGGAGCAAGAGTGACATTCTGTGGCCAGTTAGATTTATGGCAGCATTCTCTCCCTCTCTATTTTCCCCTCCCATAAATACCTCAGGGTATAAACCATCCTCTGATACTCTTTTGTTTTGTTTGTGGCTTCTGTTAACGCTGTGTGAGAAATAAAAATAGAGGAATTCTCAAACACATTTCTGTAGCATAAAGTCCTTTGGGACTGCTTTACCACGAATTCCTGACATTCAGATGTCTATGTACTGATTATTTTTTCATGAGAGCAATGCCTGATCGTAATGTAAGTAACCAGAAGCATGAGGAGACTATGACACGTTCCTCAGGCTCCGCTCTAGCTGGCTCAGCCTGTTGTACTTGGAAGGGATGAGGAAACCATGTTCCAAAACCCCATAAAAAAATAAAGCAAAGCGCTGTTTAAAACAAAGCAGTGGGCTTTTTAGGCACTTATGTGCTCCAGATAATCCACCAATGACACTAAATTGAACTCATTTAGCTGTAAACATGGTATTACGTTTGACAGTTTCCAGTGGTAAAGCACCACAGTCCTTGCTGAGGAGAAAAGAAACAATATGCAAGAAGAAAAGCTCATCATAAGAGCAGCCACAAAAGGGCCAGCAGGGGGAAAAAATACCCAACAAAACCCCAGCATTTTTCAGTGGTTTGGAGTCATAACTGAGCTCAGACACACATGGTACCAAAAGCAACCTGGCTGGTTTAAACAGTGGAGAGCAAGCGCTGGAGTTTATGTTGTTCCCCTGTTTATTAAAAACTGATGGGAGCACTTGACAGAAAAATCAAACTTCTGGTCATGGCTCATTAATCTCTGTTGTATCTGTCAGATATGTGTGTCTAGAGTTTCAACAAGCTCTAGAATCAAGATTACTGCTGAGCTCTGTTGTTTTCTCTGATTTTGAATGAGGGGAAATGCTGCCAATCACCCCAGGCGAGAGGCAAGCATGGGGCTACTGCCACAGCCTTTTGCAGTGGGCATCTCTCTGTCGCATGGTTTGGCTCTCATTTCAGAGGCAGGGATACCTCTCTCTCCTCCTCACCGCAACCTGAGTGTTGGCTGGCTGCCTCCTTTCCTTCTCCCCTGAAAACTAGACTTATCGCTCACCAGCAAAGCGCATCCCATCAGCATTAAGGTTATGACAAGGGTGATCAGCGGCAGCAGTGGATGCTCCTTCATCCTTGGATTCTGCTCTCGCACATAAAAGTGTTAATCGCATCAATCTGCTGAAGACAGTGGAGCTCCTCCAGTGTAAAACCAGGGTAAGTGATGGGCTCAGCAGGCCTAGAGTGGGCTCAGCAGGACTGAGACGAATATGGTATGAAACAATTAGCTGCAGATGGTATAGGAATCTTGTTTTCTGGAAATACAGATTTTGCCTGGAGATCTTTCTATATATATTGGATTTGTCAAACTGATAATGACTTGAACATTTGGAGAGAGAGGATAACCCACCGCAGGGCCAGATGCAGCTGCGATGGGGAGGATGGAGGATGTATATTAGCCCTGAAACGTGGCTGTCTCCCCATCACATCACCATGGTGGTGGGAGGATGGACAAGGCCCTGAACAGAGCAGAGCAAGGGGGCTCACCTGCTGCCTCCCCTTACACCATTACTTTTCTTATTTGTATTGGACATTGCTCATTTCATTTGCTCATTCCTTTCTTCCCCCCTTTCTCCCTTTTTTAATTATCAGTGACACCGTTTCCCAAGCTAGAAAAACTGCCAGCACTCCAAGGACAAGGCACAAGATTTAGCTGCTGCTTCACTTCAGTGCAAAACAGAGGCAGTTATGAGTGGAAGTTTTCAGCTCTGCAAGCCAAAGGACAGGCTGGGGACTCCTTTCAGTCCTGATACTGCTAGCAAGGGTTCTTCAGGCAAGAAGTGGATTCACACAACACAAACATAAGCACAGTCAGAAATATAACAAAGAAGATCTGATGTTTTACAACCACAGATACACCACAGGCAGGCAGCCTGACCCTCGCTGCTCACAATCTGTAAATGGCAATAGCGGGACCGTGTAAAAGGCGTGTTTGCCAGCTCTCTTCTCAATGAAACACATGGAGTTTCCCTCGAGGGGATGTCTCTCTTGCCTGCCAAAGCCTGCCCTCAAGATCAGCCTTGCCCGCTGCGCCAACTGCAGGCTTGCAGGCATGGCTGCTGCATGGTGCTTCAGATCATATGGAAAACCATATTCCCAGGGATGCCCTGGCATGCTGCAGAGCCTGCCTGCACGGCAGTCAGCTGGACCATGAGCGGGCAGCAGGCCAATGGCAAAAGCAGAGATTTCCCTTCTCTGTGCTGCAGCTCGCCACCTCTGAGAAGTGCAGGCACAGCCTTGCATTTCAGCTGTAGCAGAGCTTATTTGTGCAGAACACTTCCCAAGACCATTCTGAAGACCAGAATTATCAAGTTTGACCTATTAAGAAACAGAATGTCCTGTTAGATCTTAATGGACAGGGTGAATCCAGCTGCCCACTAGTCTACCTGCAATATGGTGGACTCTTCTAATCCCAAGAGTAAATTCCCATTGTCATAATGTTAGCTCCTATCACTTAGAATATTTTTCCAGTGGGGATTTTGGAGTCTGGATTATTTGGCCTCTTGATCTGCTCATTCTTGCAGACATGTGAGCAGCTCTACTAGCTGGTATACCTTGCTCAGAGAAGCCTGTGCAGCTATACGTGTATTTGCAGCATTTCTGAAGCTTGTCTGTATTTAACACTTACTTAATTTTTTTCAATAAAGCATAAGTAAGTGACGTAGGAACCATTTTCAACAGTCGCATCAGCACTTAAGCCCAGATCCTTTAAGCTGTTCAACTACTTAGATATATATACCTCAGTGGAAGTATTTCAGACTCCTCAGTGTGTTAGATGAGTAGCTTCCACTGATATATGCCCCAGTTCCAGCTTCCCCTCAGTTGCTTAAGTTGTTCCTTTGGGATTTAGACACTAAGGTGACAGGTACCTAAGATACACAATTGCTGGATAACATGCATAAGGTAAGAATGGGTGTTTAAAGACCTTGGGATGCAAGATCATTCTTAGCCGAGTGAGACCTCAGAAAAAGGCTACGTGGCTCTCTTGAGCATCTCCTGGCCACCAGTAGCCCTGGAGTAAAATTGTCAGGTAGTAAGTGTTGACAGGGGCCCTTAAGTCAGGGGTGTGAAATTTCTTATGCTGATAGAGAAGTCATGTCACAGGGAAAAATCTCCATGTTAGTCAGTTTTCTGGGAGCTGACCCATAGCAGTGAGCCTCCCAACAGAGAACACTGCAGGTCAGCTTGGACGTAACTTCCCTGAGAGCAGAGAAGGGACCCACACACCAACTTGACAGAAATACAGGTTTGTTTCATTGAAATAGAGAGTGGGGGCATTTTTAATGGCAACCTGTGAGGGAGCAGGACTTTATCCTCCAAAAAGCTGCCGCAGCTGCTGCCAGGCAGGCAATAGCCAAGCATCCTTGTTGGGCTATATCACTTCCTAACTCTGTGCATTGGTCAAAGCCACAAACTATGAACCCACGATTTGTTATCTTCTTCCATTCTTTTGGGTGCTAGCTTTTTTCCATGAGACACAGAGAAACCTGAGGTTACAGACTTACTCAAATTCTAGTCCTATCTCCAGGACACTGAGTATACAGGAGACCTTGGTGTCCCATACTGCTCGGTGTGGCAGCAGCATTCCTTTTCTTCTTGAAAAGACTTTGTGTCTCCCTGGAGGCAATAACAGAATCACAGAATCATTTGGGTTGGAAGGGACCTTTAAAAGTCATCTAGTCCAGCCCCCTGCAATGAGAAGCCAGGAAGTTCCCTTGGTGATGTGCTTTGGTGATGCTGCTCACCACAAATACCATTTTAAAGCAGCCACTACTTTCTTTGCCTTCACAGTTTCCTTTTTGCTATCAAGTGCTGGTAATTTTTTTGCACACATCTGTAACTTGAACAAAATAAAATGTTGTTTTCAAGTGTGTAAACATATAGAAATACTTGTAGTTTGCTGGGCACGTTAGTGGAAAGCAATTACAAATGTTTTTGTGCTTAGCAAAATATGGCTGAAGATGTTATCTGCTTTGAACTGCAAAACCAGAAAGTACTACAAACCCTTTTGTTATATGAGACAATGCATTACTAAATAAAGAATCTTTTTATGAAGGGAAAGCTAAAAAAACCCAATGATATTATATTCAGCTACATTGAAAATGCAACTTTTCCCTCTGCATCTCTGCTTCTACCATCAGCCATAGAAAGCCCTTCTTCTTACCACAGAATACATCAACTGCAGGTCTCCAGTTAACTCATGTGTGAAATGTGCTTGATACCAAATGAATGGATGATCATAAAAACAGCGTTCCTTTTTCCTGGAAACAAAAACCAGTGGTGATATGCACTGCTTCTGTTTTCAGCCAAAGACTATAGTACCAGATGGCTAACACAACCGTAACAGCTAGCTGCATCTGAGTTAAAAAGTTTGGATGGTGTGAGCTAATCTTTAAAAAATGCCAGCTAACTTTTATCTCTTTAAATCCTGTTACTGCTCAGTGTATTTCCTGCTCATGCCATCCTAGGATGGCTCAAACATGCCTTAGACATGTTCACTAGGCATCATTAAACTGAACGAAAGGCTAGTAACTATCTTTGTCATGTCAGAGGTCAGCTTTTGGGATGTGATCCAAGATCCACTGAAGGCAAGGGAAGATGTCTCACTGATATCTGCGGCCTTTGAACTAGGGGCCTAGTGGTTATTTCCTCTTATCTGCATCTATTATGGCCACAGACGAAAGTTACAGTGGTTAAGAAAAAGAAGAGAGAAGACAACTTGTCTCTTTGGATAAAATGGCTTGGCTTTTCATACTTAAATACACTTTTTCCCATGAAAGCAAAGATGTCTGGATAACAATATTTGGCTAGCTCTGTAACCTGAATACTGAACAGATGGAGAAGAAATACATCTTTTTGTTCTATATGATTGAGATAGCTGTAACAATAATTTGTAGGGAAGCCCTGGGCTTAGCTACAGACGCTTGCATTGCAACACTCAGATATTGTTTTAAACAATTTTTAATTCAGTATCTTTCAGAATCAGCTACAAATGAAATTCATGCACTGTTGCATGTGAGAGTCTTTGGCAAGGGCTTTGAGGATAAAGCATTTTGATTTTGTGAACAGCAAGGCCAAAATCTATGCGTGACGAACTAAGTACAGAGGACATTGTTGTATCTCTCCAGAGACTGTGATAAGCTACCAAACAAGATTCTAAGTGCTAGCTCTTGGGTTGGCTTTGCTTTTCTTTCCCCTCCCATTATATTTTCTTTCCTGTAATGATAGCTGTGTAGCTTAAAACTTCCACAATTTCCCACTCTAATCTTTGCCACAGAATCTCAGACACTCAATGGGAAGAGAGAAACACATCAGTGTTTCACAATGTTAAAATGTCACAAGCGTTCAAGTATTTTTGGTGCAGGAACATCTACAAAACTACACAATTCACTCAAGCAGGACAGAAAAGAGAGCAGCCTTGCAATGCCTGATGCTGTTTCTTGAACACTGGCTATCTTAATGGGGTCAGCGGTGACATTTGTCTTGAAAGTCATCCATTGAGGAGGGATGTTCTCACAGTCTTCCTCACAGATGGTGAGACCTGCCAGCAGTTTTACGGCTCGGCAGTGAATGGCTCTGCAGCTGTAGGGGCATACCTGCTGGAAGGCTGCTCCACTGACACAGCCAACACGTGCGTCAGAAAACCCCGGCGCCGCTGGTGGGTTCCTTTGTTTAATCTTCCTCCAGCAAACAAAAAGTGACTTGGCTTCAAAACAATGGGAGGGAGGGAGAAAAATAAGGGGAGAGGGTGCTACTGACAGATTTAGTCAAAGTCTATTCTTCTCTGGTATTTCTCAGAGTAGGGGTCAATGGTTTAAGTACAACAGGCTTGATTCACTGCCTGGATGAAGCAGATGGGGCAGATCGCCAGGCAGCGGCTTCCAAATAAAAGCGGCGGAGGGCAGCTTTAACTTTTCTCGCAAACCAAAGGGCCATTATAACAGAAAGTGGGACCTGACCCTGCTCAGCGTTTGCTCCCATCTGCTCCGGAGAATTCTTCATGCAGCAGTTTGGGTCAGAAGAGCCACCTGAACCAGCCCTCTCCTCCTCTGCCAGCGGCCTGGAGATCCAGTACAGGAATTGGCAAACAGTCTTCCCACAGAGGAGAGTACAGTGATTGCCTAAGACCATCCAGCCCTGGTGTGTTGTCTTATACTCTCACATGGAACCCACATTGGGCTGCTAGATGAGGTGCTGCACCAGCAAATAACAAAAGATGCTCTTGGCTAACAGAAACAGCCTAAGCATGAAACTGGAGACATCAGTAGGAACACAGACATAGATAGGGAAATACAAAGAGGGAGCTGATACTGTTCAGCATTGTGATCAGGAGCCAGTTGCCTGATTGCTGCTATGTGTGTTGCAGGCATCATGATGCTTTCAAAGCAGTGAATGAGGTAACTTACAGATCTCTGCTGTGAGTTTCTCCCAGGCTTGAGCAAAAGGGTGGAAGTGCATATCTGGAAGAGTCATAAGTGGGCAGTAACTGTGGTTTCGTGACAATTAGGTGCAAGACTCAAAATAAGGGCAGTTCTGATAGGTCAAGTACAAACAGACAGTGAAGATCCAGGAAAATGGAAATAAGCAGTTTATATCTGTTGCAATATAGGAACCAAGATGAGAACCAGAAAAGAGTAGCAAAAGTATACAGTCAAGCTGCAGTTTAAAAGAATTTATTTTTATTTTTTTTCAGTACAAGTCAAAATGTATTTCAATGGCACTCAGAATTCCATGATTTGACTGTGATGTTTGCACAACTATTATCCAAAAACCATTTCCCTTTTCAAACCTGGAATAGAGCCTAAGAAATCCCCCAGTGATGACAGAGGAGTACCTGGAATTAACACACAAAGACAGCTACTTCTTACTGACGTTTTTTGCATTGGTGGTCTCTGAGCATCACCATTAACCTGCAGAGGAGTCTATGTTACGTACCTTTTCTAGATTTTGAGAGACTCTGACTTTGAAGTACTAGCACCCATATTGTTCCCTAGGCTTTCCCAAAGCTTGAGTTGTGATTATGCATGCCTATAACAACATGCAGATCTGATGAAAGAGTATTGTACAGATTTCTATCCTGTGTATGGAAAAGTGAGAATACATTTTTCCATATCTCTCTGGGGACATATATTATCAAACAGACAGATTGACAGACAGAAAAAAATATTAAAAAACATTACACATATTTTATGTCTAGAATATTCCATGTTAGTAACCTGCATTCCCATAATAACATTTTTTTCATTTGCTGATTCATAACTTTTTCAGTTCTTTCACACCAACATCTGCTTATTTCTTGAGTCTCTGAACAAACACAGCATAAATGCCCTTTGTAAGTCCAACATCTACCACTGCCTTTGCTTTCAGCCATGAAGTTTCCTAGACACCAAAACAAAGCATTCTTCTGCTCATGCTCAAGAGTTTTGCTTTGATACATCACAAGCTAGGCAGTCAGTTCCCACATAGTTCAGTGCTCTACTAATCCAAAAGAAAACTAACTTGCCCAACTTCAAAGGGATTTTAATTTGTAACTCCTTTTACCATGGAAGTCAGGTATGGACCAGGCTATAAGTAAATATTCACCCACAATGTATAAAAAACTGCAACCAACATATACAGGGCCGGGAAAAGAGAACAATGACGAAGCAGTCTGATTCTGTGGTCCAGGGACATCAGGGATTCACATGATGGGACAAAATCGTTATTTCTGTCTTCTGCCCTTTCCTTGCACCTTATCATCAGTGTGTAATTCTTCAATTATCCCTGGACTGCTGTGATGAAACCTGGGCTATTTTGACTTCAACTGACTTTGAAGAACTGGATCAGAATGCATGTGTGACAGATAATGAGCTGTAACTATAAAAGCAATAAAAAATACAGAAGGCGGCAGTTATGCAATACAGTCCCATTAACACTTCACACTGGAAATCTTAATTTTGGAATTTCCGGAGGTAATTTTAACTATACCATCTTCACATTACATTAAATTCCTCTTTGTATAGCACTCAGGGTGGGGCCAGCAAGTGTAGCAGGAGCTGACACGTGGGCTTCTGGGCTTAGTGACTTTAACCTCTGCTGCTAAACCATAAAGATGGGAGCCAGGAGAGAGTGCCAGCATGGGTTAAGGTAGCATATTCTTTCTTTGTCTGCTACTCACACCCTTATTTTCACAGCAGAAAAGGAAGATCAACAGGCCTGAAGGAAATTGGATGTGTTCCTGGATTCAAAATAAAATAATGAGACTTATTTTGAGTATGAAGACACATATGCATACACGGGGGCTGGGAGTGAGGAAGAGAAAAATACTCAGCATGGGTGTTAAGGAGAGAAAAACAGTGTCTGCTTTGATGGTTAGTATCTGGTGCCCTCTTCTGCACCCATCCATATTTTAAAGGTTCTTTAGAATCAGGAGAAAAGCATCTGTCTGTTGTCCATTTCTACATAGCAGTGCTTTGCTGTTAGGGGCAAGGGGTCATCCTAGCAGATGTCAGGCATCGTGGTGATGGGAAAAGTAGAATCTTTCTTTTAGGTGAGAGGAATGAGTTTGTTAGTAGTGAATAAAAGGCTGTGAATAGAAATTAAAAAATGTTTAACTGAGATTTCATTTATGACATCTAAATTATTATATTAATAAAAGTAGGCTGTATTTTGATTATGACTGAATAAGAAACATACCATGTATATAAGGTATATAATCAGTTTAATCACATGCTGATCCCAGGACAATCTCATCCCAACATTTTATGAAATTACAAATAACATATAGCGCACACAATTCTTCATAGTAATTTAAATGTCACTTTGCTAAATGAACTTGAAGACAGATTTGCACTTCTTGAATGCAAAATCATTTCAATATTAATTTCTATTTTTTCCATTACTGAAAGATAATTTTATGCTAGAATTTCAAATACTTAAATCTAAAAGGTTCACTAATTCTGCTCTCAGCTTTTGAGCTTCAGCGGTACCAAATTCAACTGGAAAGCTTGCTAAGTACTTCTATCTTTCCACCTTGAGCTTCACTTTATGTGCAGATGCACAAAGCATTTCAGTCTTACAGCAGTTCTCTACCAGTCTGCCACAGTCTGGGCAGCTCTTGTTTCCTGCAGGATTATTCATTTATTTTGAAGAGGGATGATATACAGGTTATCACTGTGCCAGCACACAGCTCCTCCACTGAGAAATGAAGAGAGCAATATCTAAATCGTAGGTGTTGTTATGAACGTGTGACAAGCCTCGGGTTCCTGTACAGCAGTCCACCTGAGCCCCTGGCCCAGGGCAAGGTTGCTCTGAAACATCGTCTGAGCAAGAAGCAGAAGGCTGAGGTATGGTTTTACCCTTCCAGGTATGTCTCTGTTCCTGTTTATTGCTGGTTGACTTCATGAGAAGAAATCCATTTGACATTTTAAGATTTACTTTCTTGGATACATAGGTTTGAGCAGCTGCTGCTAACCTCCCCTACAGTTTTGAAGCCAGTTTGTTTTCAGTCAAGCTAAACCTTAAAGTCAAAAAGGCTCGGGTGACTATATTCCACACAGAGACATGAAAGGAATTGGCCAGATTCTTGAGAATTAAAAACATTCAGAGTTTTCATCAACTCAGCACCTCCAAAACCCAGGCCATTCATTTAAGTGAGCAAATACGTATTCAGATTCTCAAATATAGATTCCTATTTTGAAAGGCTGGCTAGTATTTTCAATATCCTTCAACAGTGAACTGCCATGCTTACTAACCTCTCCTACAAACTGTTACCTTCTTTCCTTTTTTCTAATTTTGGGGCAGGGAAGATACATCTTTAACGTAATTACTAAGTTTTATAACTATGTAGATGATCGGTAGAACAGGGTATACCATAGAACAAAGCTCAGACTGCCACTCTGAGCAGACACTCGACCTTAAAAGCACTTGTCGACACAGTGCACCCAGGCAAGCTCATCCCCAAATCTGACATATTATTGTCACTAAGCAGATCTGAGCAATACAAGGAGACTTGCTATACTAGAAGATCTGCATCTTATTGTGCAGGAGTGCAAATCCCAAATGCAGGAGAATCTCTGCAAAGCTAACTTTAGCTTAAATGTTGCCCAAGTTTAACTTGTACACAGGATCCTAACTTTGGTGTGGTGAAGCCTGGAGTGCTAATTGGCTGGCCTACTAATAGATGCAGCCCAACAATTGATCTCCCTGTAGCAGGGACATATGTTTGCTCTGTGGGAAAACTTTGAGCATATACAGTCCTTCAGTGCCTTCTGCTCATCTAAAGAGGTCAGCCTTTTCTTATAAGCAATTAAAGGGGGTGTTTTGTTTGTTTTGTTTTGCATTGTTTCATTTTGTTTTGTTTTGCAGCTTGCTCCAGTAAAGAAATCCATAGGATGCCCATCCACAGCTCTTAGTATGACATACAAGCATAGCATGGACAAAACAAACTCAAGTGTTATTTCACAGTGTGGTTGCTTTCATGCAAACAGAGCTAATACAAACAGAGTAATTCAAGCAGGGATAATTCATGTTAACTCTTCACTGAAGACACATCCATCAGTGGTGCACAGGAAGTGATTTTACCCTTGCTTTGTTTTCACTTGGGTCACTAATTAAGAGAAGTTAATCTACACAAGTTTGAACTGGATTCAGTGTCAGCCTCAGGGATTTTCTTCTAGTTTACATAGATCAAATACAATTAATTGATGTAAACTTTTAGAACTTTTCAAGTGAGAACAAGATCAAGTGCAGTAGCAAATATGAGCACATACTGCAAAACCAGATTCCAGAGCTCATAGCACCTCTTTTTGTGATGTCTTATTCTTTTATATCTTATGATTGTCTGCAACTAAGTAGAGCTGGTCATCCAACAAAGGAACCAGTCAGGTCACTGAAATATGGAGTTGCCCTTTGCTTGTATTTGGATAACTCTGATGGATAAAACATTGTTCAACATTATTCAGGAGTGACATCCAACATTTTTCCTCCATACACAAAAAATTGCAGTCTAGACTGAGAGGAGGCTTTCTGCATCCTTGTTTTCCTCTCAATTTTGAAAAAAACCCATCTTTGAATTTAATATTAAATGAAGGCATTTAAAATTACTAAACCAAAGCTGCACTTTAAACTCAAACAAGGATGAAGTAACAGTGGAAAGAGGAAGGACATTTTCTTCCTTTTACCACCGTACCTACAGTTTTTTAAGGTGATTAACTGTTGTATGCTCTAATATTAAAAGGATTTTTAAAAGGCAGTTTATTGGGAGGATTCCTGATTTAAAGAGGTGCTTCAGGAAGTAATCAGCTGTTTTACTATCCTGTTGAGATAGCTATCTCTCTGCCACTGTAAGCTCAAATAATATTCATATCTGTATAAGCAATGTTATGGCATACAATCTCAGAATAAACCGTGTGGAAAGTGGCTTCTAACATTGCATCATCTACATAGTAAAAATATATGCCATTAATAGAATGTACTTACAAAGACAACAAACAAGTATCACAGGTAGCCTGCCTAGGAGAAACAGTCTTTATCACTATGCCATCATCATATTTCTCTAACCTAATATAATGAAAATAACTTTGATGAGTCAGTTAGGAACATGATTTCAGAATAAAAACACTTGGGTCTTCTTTTTCAGTGTCAGTCTATGAACATTGGATGAACTGCCTCAGCCTTTAAACTGCTTGCCTTGGGTCACACTGCATCAACTGAAATAAGCAGAGGGACTGGTGCTAGAAGTTTTAAAGACTTTTAAAAGGAAGAGTCTTGCCAGGAGTGAATTTCAGAGGAGTTTCACTGAGTTTGGAAAGTGTTCTCTGTGCCAGTTAATTTCCTAGGCTGTTTTTGTTTTGAGTCTGTCCTTAAAGATTTCAGAAGCTGGCTGTTCTACCAGGCCTGACAGGCTCTGAAAAAGACCCTTTCTAAAAAACTCTAAAAAACACCTATTACATCCACAACCTAAAAACTCTAGCAATGTTCTCAGTCCAAAGGTCATGAGGAAGCCACTCTGACCTGCTACCAATGGTGGCTCAGCACTAGTCAAAACACCATGGGTACCTGAGGAGAAACAGCTTAACACATCTAATTCTAAATCTATAGTATTCTACTTAAATACGCTGATAAAAGTATTGACCTCAAAAGCCAAAGTGTCCAGCAGCTGTATCCTGAGAAAATACCTCAGATCTCATCTGAATAGGATGAGCTCTGTAAGTCTGTGATGCCACCCGGCTCCCCACGGATAAGGGCAAATGTCACCTCACCTAGTGTTAAGCACCTCCACACCTCAAGGAAGACTGTCATCCACTTCCAAGCCCAGACTAGCATGGACAAAATTTGGTGGCTACCAGAACATCTCCCAGCAGAGGCAATACCTGTCACAGGGACCTCAGTGTCATTATGAAAGGGAATCTTAAAGCCAGTAGAGGTTTTCTCCTAAATATACCTGAAGCCATGGCACAGAAAATTACACTCCTTGGCCTATGTCTACTTCATCAGAGGGCAGGGGAGAAGCAGACAGAAGGCAAGGAAGGTCTGGGCTGGGATGATGAAGAGAGGGCCTGAGGGAACTTGAGAAGGAAGCATGGCTCTTTGCCATGCAGAACACAGGACCACAACTTGGTGGGTCTGGTCCTGCCAGTACTCATCCTCTAGCAGAGCAGTAGGTAACTTAAGCCTCGGCTGCATCCTAGGGTTGAAGCAACGTCAGATTATACCATGGTGCTTTGTTACTCTGCATGCATTTTTGACAGAGGGGTTCACCCCAAACCTGCTAAGCTGCTCTGAATGCTGCTACTGGCTTCAGTGGTTCAAGTGATTCTTGGGACTCTGTTATTGAGCCAGTCTTTCAATTTATATCCTAATAAATTAAATAGTGTCAGGGAAAGTTCCTGGGCAGAGGAAGTCCATCAGATATACTGTAAAATTACACTGTTAGAATAGTTCCAGGCACAGCTTTGGTCTGTGCCAAACACAACTTGGCTAAGCATAGTTCAAGAATTAGTACAGTCCTGGCACAACTTCCAGCAGGTGGTTTGGATGTGGCTGCTCTCTGCAGAAGGGTAAGAACTTTATTACCATAGTTGCAAGCCTCAGTTGGCCTCAGTGTCAGAACAGGGCCCCAGGATGCTTTGCCTACCAACTGAAGACATACTCAGCCTCTGCAGAAATTTAGGACCAGATATGATATATTGCTCCCCGAAGGTCTGGAAACACTGAGGGTGGAAGATGACACTTGCCCTCAGAAGTCCAGGGCACTCTCTGACATGCCTCTGGAGAGCAGTACCTCCTCTGCATGTGCTGCTGTTGGCCTGAGTTACATTTGTTAATGAAAGTGAGGCAAGTATTGCTTTTGGTAGCTACCAGAAATGGAAATGGAAGTACCACAGAACATGGGACTGCTGCTGTATAGGCAACATGAAAATGAAAAGTATTATATATATACCCTCTCAGGTGTTCTTTGCCATAGTTGCAATTTTCAGATGAGAGGGTATGTCCTGCTGCAGTCTTAACTTCCAGTAAGCAGAGATATGGTTGTTAATAAATACATACTGTGGTCCATAGGAAGTACAAATCATGTGCCTTACTACTATGCAATAATAGAGTCTTTTTATTTAATTAATCAACACATAGGGAGATTTTTATTTTAACATCGAGTAACTCCTTAACTATTAGAGCTCACTTCCTGACTCCTTAACTATTAGAACCTCACTCCCTGCAGAGAAATATCCCCAATTATCATAATTATCACATAGTTTAGCTTCTGCAAATTTTACACTATGCATTTAACTTCTGCCATCACAAAATGTGAAGTTCAAAATACACATGATGTGCCTTCTAACACAACTTAACCTACTCCCTAGCTTTGCACACTTTTTGTACTTCTGACAGGGAATTACGCAAAACCTCATACGAACAAGAGCTTTTATTCTCAGTCTTGTTTATTTGGGTGTTTTGGACATGCACTATAGCTTCCTTTCTGCCATAGACTTCTGTCTCACCACCATCATCTGTTTAATTTTACTCCTAAATGTGTAGTTGGAATTGTCACTTAAGAGAAAGCCTATTTTGTCAACATCCTTGGCTGTTTTACTTCACTCAGCTCTGCTTCTTTTATTTTCATGTCTTCACCTTCATTTCTTTAAATATTGACTTAGAAATTCTTTAAGTCTTAACTAAGAAAAAAGACAGACATCTTTACTGGTTTGTGTTAGAATTACTCATAACGTACTATATATGCCATTGCAGTAAAATAAATTTAAAAAACAGATTTTGATCTAAATCAGGAAAATCTACCACAAATAGGTCCTAACAGCTTGTTACCAGAGAGTGAGAATATTGCTGTGGCACAAAGGTTTCTAGATTTTTCCAAAGACAAGTAAAATAATGAGACAGTGGTATTAAAAGAAAAAATCTTGAGACATGGTATATGAAGGGAGGTTCAAGAATATAGATTCATTTGGAATGACTCAAAATATTATCACATTCCAACAGTAATGTTTTTACAGATTAAAATCATAAGTATAACTGGCAGTCTAAGGAGAAGTTATTTAGAGAAGATGAACCATCTTCTTATAAAATTGGTTTTGATTCTTTGAAAACATTTGGCTTCCATCTGCTACAAATTATAAAGCAAGCACAAAATAGGTACAAAAGAGAGAATATTAATTACTCATTTTATTCTTGTGTTTGATTTATGGATATAATCTTACTTGTGTTAGCATAAACAAACACTATATATGTTAGTGTAATGAGCATATTTTTAAATAGAAAGAAGATACTTCCCTGCCCACTCCCTTTTACAGCTCCTCTTTTGGGTCAGCTTGTTCAGACATCTTTCATAGAATCATAGAATAGTTAGGGTTGGAAAAGACCTTAAGATCATCTAGTTCCAGCCCTCCTGCCATGGGCAGGGACACCTCACACTAAACCATGTCACCCAAGGCTCTGGCCAACCTGGCCTTGAACACCGCCAGGGATGGAGCATTCACAGCTTCCTTGGGCAACCCATTCCAGTGCC